>JAVCKT010098650.1:0-10559 GCA_032273925.1 Rhynchotus rufescens | reverse complement strand
ATCTTAGCAGTCTTTTCTGGGTTTCTTTGTGTATGTGTGTGTGTTCTCACTCTAACTCTGGGTGAAAGGATTTTTTCCTTCTAGTTTTTGAAGGAAACAATTTCTTGGCTGTATCTCTTGGGAAAAAAACAGTCCATCAAACTTTGCATCTTTGGAACAGAAGTGGATTATTCTTCTAATGCATGTAGCCTTCCCAGGACTTGTGGTAACATCCCTAGGTAGCCCACAGAGGTCTTCCTGATATATTTACCAGATTTCTTGGGTATGTATTTCTAATATATTTTTATGAAAAATAACTGTGCATCTGTAAGGCATGGGAAGACTGATTAAGAAAATACACTGAGACTGTCTTGAAGATGTAGCTCACTGAAATGAGAAGCAAACATTTTTGTATGAACTGATGCAGTTTGTCTTAGGAGCGGTGGTTGCTGGGCCTGGCTTCTTGGTGCCTCGGAGATGGGGTCCACATGCTGACCCGCTGAACAGAGCTTAGGGAGTCCAGTTGTTCCGTCGTTGTTGTTATATATGTCCTGATACCCAGAGTTCATGCCTCATGCCAAGCAGTGGATGGTGTAAAAGTTCAGACTTCATTCTCTAAACAAGAGTCAGAGCAAGCAGAGCCATTCTTTCAGCAGTTGAATCAACACCATCAATAGGAGTGTATGAATTTACACCGCTCAGAAATCTGCTCTTCTGTTTTGCTCACTACTTTCCCGGTCCTTCAGCAGTGAGAGGCACAGTGAGTTCAAGTGGAAATTATTCCCAAGAGCTCTATAGTTAAGTGACTTTGCCTTGTGTTTATGAATGACACAAAGCTTAACATCGGTCAGGGAAAAGAAACATGTCTGTAAGAGGAAAATTATCTCTTGCTGTTATTAAGTGTCAGCAATATTGCAGCTGAACTGCAGATGAACGTAGTTTGTCTGCCAGCATAGACAAGGGCAAGATCTGTTCAGAACCATTGGGCAACTGAGGTTAAACCCAGCAATGCTAACGTGGTGTGTTCTGCCCTCAGCTTGTTCTCTTCAGCACTCCGAACCAGCAGGAACTGATCCAGTGTGAACAAGATGGGGATGACTATGGGAAAATACAAGGAAGAATAAAATAATCTGAAACCGAAGGGGCAAAGCAGGACAACTGTTGATGCATCTGTGAAGTGGTTTCATAGGCCAGTTGCCTAACAGGAAACCAGTGAAGTAACTTCTGTGATTACCCTCAAAGATTTTTTGCAAATCTGCAGATGTCATTATATTTTCTGGAGAAGCTCAGTGAGTAAAAGATTACTAAATCTATTTTTCTAAGATGTTAAAATAGTCATCTTGAGGCTTCCTTTACATTTTGAAATTGTCAGGAACGCTAATGTATTGCAACAATTTGAAAACAAACCTCAGTAGAACCCTGTTACTACAAATCAAAAGCCCTCCAGAAAAATTCTAGTGAATCACAGCTAGTCCTCTCTACTTAATGTTTCAATTTCTTAATCTGTTTCAGTTTTAACCTGCTAATATTTTTTGTTCTTTACAAACTTCACTGTCAAATCCAAACTGTGTAGAAGAAAAAAGGTTAATACCTCTGCACTTGTGAAGCCAAGCAGCTTTCTGCTCGTGAGGACATCCATCTCGGTGCCCTGGGATGCAGTGTGCTCTGCAACATAATCCACTGATCTTTGTGGCTCTGTGTACTTTGCTGAGGAGCAAATGACAGCACTCCCTCACCAAGCCTCTCAACCCCAGCACCTTCTTGCTGATTCTGTTTTTGGAATAGACTGTCTAGTGAAACTCTTTGCAGGAACCAGTTAGCAGGTACTGCTGGGTGCTGACCTTAAGTGCTGCATAATATGAGAAAAAAAAATGAAGATAATCTAAGCTTACAGGATGGAGACAGCTGACAGAGTGAATTGAATAACTGATGGTTGAAGGCTTAGCATTTATGGCTTGCTGTGAACCTACTTTCCTATGCACGCGGTGAAGAAATTCAGGGAAGAAAATTGAATGGGCAGAGGGCTGTTTTTCGTGCAGAGACTTCGGAATGCCTTGTGAAATATATAGTCCCAGGGAAGACCGCAAAGGACTTCAGGGAACGTGGTGAAGCCGCTGGCTCAGACAGCACGATGACAGATGAAACCATTGTCAAATATGCAGTAACATGAAGTGGAACGAATTATTTTATCTAGTCAGACCTAAATTAGCTGTAAAATTCAGGAAAAAGAACAAATATCATTGTAAATGACTCCAGGAAATTATCTACTCAGTGTGAAGCAAACAAGCTGTCTAGATGCTTTAAAAGGGCGGAAAGTAAGTCAGATCATTATCATGCTTGAGAGAGAACTGCAGCTGCACCTCCTTCTTGCTAAGAATCAGAAATAGAAGGGGAACAAGTGCCCTCAGCTCCTGGAGAGGATGGGGAATAGGGCTGTTACTGCCAAGAAGATGAGAGCAAATGTGAGCGCTGCGTATATGATGATGTGTGCTGAAAAGGCCCACCTGGTTTTCTTTTTGCCTTTTCTGTAACACGTGAACAAGAACGTTCAGACAGCTTGGAAAGCAGATTTTACTATTGCTTTTCTTGTTTTTGAACCTTTCTACGTGCTTTCGTAATGAACTAATAAAACTTGTCACTATCAGCTATTAGTGACACTAAAGGAATTGCCAAATTTTGAGACTTTCCTCTGAAACTTTATCCCTAGTCACAGTAGGGGCAGCATTTAACACGCTATTGCTCGGACTTAAAGGAGCCATTTCTGTATTTTGAAGTCCCCTTTGAAGTGCCAGGAGATGTTATTTATATCATAGACCATCTTCATTTCAACTCTAACTCCCCTGAATTTAGGAAATATAAGGAACACTTATTTACAGCTGTTTAGTAGCTCCTTCAATATCCTTCCAGTTCTTACTGAAAGACCTTAGCATCAAAAGGATTGTCTTAAAGGAAAAAAAAGAAGGGGGGGGAAAAAAGGCAGGTATCTCCTTTTAAACAATATTCCTTTAAATTCAGCAAAACAATTGACCCTTAAGTGGTCAGGTCCATATTTGTCTTACTAACATGGACTAAAGCTTCACAATATGTTATTGCAGCAAGTTACCAGCTGCTCAAGTTTGAAAAGCTTAAAAATAAGAACTGCAGATTTTTGTTCCCTTTTTTTAGATCCTTTCCCTATTTTCAGGGCACCAGTATATGGTTCAGTCTTGTCTTACATATACCAATCAAATCTCACGATATAGGGGCTGTTTGTTGCAGTTTACCAGGATGCACTTGCTTTTTATTTTTATTTTGTGAAGGTTCCGTGAGAACAGCAGTACGTGCTCCTGCTTGCCAGAGTGAAACAGAAGCCAAAGTTGGTCTTGAGACGCGCAGAATGCGGTATCTGACTTGGCTGGTCTCAGCTTTGGGCAGGGTTTGAGAACAGAAACATTTCTGCCTGCCTGCCGTACACGTCCGCAGGTACCACGCGGTGGTGGGAAAGCTGTTGTCTGGGGGATTGAGTTACATGCAATCAGGGTCAGATTTTTTTTTTTCTATTCAAGTTCTTGAAAGGCTTGACACCATTAACATTCCTAGAATTGTGTAAATTGTAAGCTATAACAGGGGAAGATTAGAAAGAAAGAGGGGGGAAAAAAAAAAAAGGAACGTATTTTCCATCCTCAATGCATATATGTTAAGTTGCAACTGCAAAGTGCGCCGGTGCAGTCGTGTTGAGGAGTTCTCCCCAGTCAGCTGTTCTTGTGCTGTGATGCCCAGCGCAGAGTGCCCCGATGCCCGCGGCTGCCGTCCTGCTCCGCGTGTTAGCCGGAGTCGAGCGGGACTGGAGGGAGATGGAGGGTGTCACTGCAGTTTCCTCCTGCTCCCTGGAATTCCACCCGCTCCTCAGAGGCCTTGCAGAACTGCCAGGTAGTAACCTTGCTAGTTATACCAAAGGACCTGCACGTGAGCGGCACAAGAAAGTAACACTGGAGATGGAAAGGGGTAAAAAGTTGTTTCTCCATTGCACAGAAGGACTGGGGTCTATGAGTCGGTTCTGAATGGTGTTATGTGTTCAGTTCTGGTGTTGGCAGCTTGGGTCATGTCATTCAGACTCATTCCCTGCTCAATATTTCCTGCAGAAACAGTTCTGTCAAAATGGTAGGAAATAAACCAGTATTTTGGAGCTCCCGCTAGGTCTGTCCCATAGGTTTATATGCTCTTTCCATCTTTTCATAGCCAAGGTATCCTCTTGAAAGGATAAATTCTCTGACTGAGAGAAAACAAATAATTTTTTCATAAATAATGGCTCGAGCTATTTTAAAGGCTATTACCGAATAGTAGAGAATATTTTTTTTTTTTTTTTTTTTTTTGATTCTGATGGGCAGGAACAAATAAAGGACCTAAATTGCACTAAGATGAATTCTGTTGAATTTGGCTAGTGCTTAGTTAATGTGGTTAATATACTATTGGGGCACCTTTCCCTCGGGGATTTTAACATTTCTGTCACTTGGCATTTTACAAACAGCTCCAGTGGGTACCTGGCAGGTAGAGCTAATCCTGCCATGGGGAGAAGTCAAGACTAGAGACTAGAGTCTCTAGACTTGAGTCAAGACTCCTGCTGTCTGTGCCATTAATATCTGTTGTGCTTTTGTGCAGACAAGATTCATGGTCTTTGTAGATTTGGTTATGCTGGTTATTTTTGAAGTAGAGTTATTGGACAATTTGATAAGATGGACATGAGTGAAGGCACCAGAGAGACAAGAAGCCCTAAGCTTAAAAAGACTGAGAGTTATAGAGTGATTTTCATTAAATATAAAAGATATAGCAAGACTGCAGTGGCAGCAAGGGCAGCATAGAAATAGTTTAGTCTATGTTTAGGTGCCAGAATGTCTGCACATAAACTTTAGGGCATTTTTTTCTTTTTTTCTCCTTTTTGCTATCCATAGCTGATACTTACTAACTCCAGCTGTGACAAAATTCTTTCTTTAGCTTAATGACATCTTGACAAATTCCAGGAAGGAGGTTTAATTTGGATGTGAATTTAGCA
Source organism: Rhynchotus rufescens (assembly GCA_032273925.1). Lineage (NCBI taxonomy): Eukaryota > Metazoa > Chordata > Aves > Tinamiformes > Tinamidae > Rhynchotus > Rhynchotus rufescens. The sequence goes on along the minus strand of JAVCKT010098650.1, from coordinate 5,551 downwards.
TCTGTTGAAGACAAGGAAGAGATTTAAAGTCGGCCTAAATTGTAGGGTAGTTTTACAAGCAAAATTAAAAGGCTGCTCCTTTGAGGCATAAAAGGGACTTACTAAACTAAAAAGGGACTGACAAGATATATTATAGGAATAATTCAGGTGGGCAGAGGACTGATCTACCTCAGTCAGTGTTATCTGCTCCCTCACTTTTATTCTGCATCCGAGTTGCGTGTAATGCTGCAGCATTTAACTAAGTACTGAGAAGCCAAACTTAATGATTTAAGCCCTTATAACCATATTGTTTTTCAGGGAGATTGCAAAATGAATGTCACATTCCTCAGGTCACATTTCTGCATGTAGTTTCTGTATAATCTTCAAGTGATATTTAACACTATTTTTATACTACAAAGCTTGGGAAAGGACTTCTGGCTGAAATGTAGTCTGTGCTGGTTTTGATCTGCTTTGTTTTTACACACCATAACTTTGATAAGGAGTCTGAGTACATGATTAATAGGCAACACGCGTTTTCATCCAGAACTGAGTAGGGCTTTGCTTTTGGAAGCCTTATTGGAACTATGTGACTGGCACCAAGCTCCCCGTCTCCCATCGCTGGGCAGTTGTGACTAGAGATCCTGTTTCCTCCTTGCTTGCTCACCCTTTCTGTCCCTCTTTGCGAGGGCTGAGCAAGCCCATTACTATTTGGCACCAGAGGCAGAGTGTTGGGGCTAGAAACAAATCTGTTAAAAAGTTCATGCTGCCAACAACAGGTTTTTTTTCTTGTTCATCTAGAGGGGAGAAGGAAAAAAAAATGTAACAGAAAGAATTATCACCTCCAAAGGTAGGTCTTATGCTGCTGGGTCATATGAGAATAAGCACCCATAGTCCTGGGAGAACAAGGAGAATAAAGGAATTAATATTGCAGTAAATACTTGAGAAGGGAGTACGAGTGAGCTGGAGTTGGCCCTTAGACTCGCTTTGTGGGCCAGCACTGGCAACGTGCCATAGTAGGTGAAACTGTTGCAGCAGTTTATCATATGAACAGCAAAACAGGCCAGATTTATGGTTCTTCATTCCTGCACTCTAATCAGCTTTTTGTGATTAAAATATATTCAGGCTCCCTTTTTCCAAAACTAAATGGGTTGCAGCAATGGTAAGATTAGGGATAAGCTCTGTACATACGCAAACACATATATACACATACACACTCACACATATATATGCATATGTATATATATACATGCCTATATAAATATATGTACACACATATAAAAAAATTCCTTGAACATCTGCCCTTATGGGAAAGTAGCAAGGGTAAAGGAACTTAGAAGTTAGCAATGGGGACAGATTATTTTAGCAAGAGTTGGTAGTTCATGTTGGCGCCATGGAAAACTTTCAGCATTTAGGAACTTTCTTTTTCCATTTCAAGCTGGGTGGTGGTTGTTCAAGATGAGCTGGCAGAAGTTTTCTAGACAGCATCAGTCCTTGGATGAAAATCAATCCATGGGACTTGAAGCAGGGTAGAAAGCTGATGCAGATTTTTTCTGTCACACTCTCTTGCTTGACTCAGTGTTGATTTATCCTTCAGCACCTAGGGGACTGAATTTCTCATCTGTTTGAGTCCTCTGGCCTCTCTTGAGGGAGCTGTGTGTGATTATCAGTGACACATATCTGGCCTGTGACTCACCTTGCTAGAGCCCAGCTGGCCTTTCCGAGCGCCCTTGGTTCCCATGACATGCTGCTGCATGGTATGAGCCTGGGAGAATGGAGTGGGCAGATGTGGACTTCTGGAATACAGAAGACACGATAAACCTTGCTGTGTTTTCCAGAATTGTCTCCGTGTTAGTCTAGGGAATTTTTTTCCCTGCTTACTTTATATCCTGTTCTTTTCAGCCCTTTTATAATCCACAGTAGAAATAAATATTCGGTTGTTACTCCCTGTCCTGGTATTTGGTCATGAAGAGAAGTGTGAGAATGGTTAGTGTCAATGTGTGCATCTCCCAACCTTGTCAAGTCCCAGAAGGGTTTAGGAAGTTCATGTGTGTTCATAAGCATTGTAGCCTGATGCTTATAAGCATTATAGCCTGATGCTTATAAGCATTATAGCCTGATGCTTATAACTATTGCTGGTAGTCCATGTTGAAGCTTGCCACCTTTCCTGTGAACCAGGAGGCAGCAGAACCTTTCTAGCTGTTCTAGTGGCTCTGGGGACAGACCAAGGGAAGGCAAAACTGAAGAAGGAGGTTCTAGAATGTGTTTGGCTCCCATGCAAGGAAATATTTCCAAGTGGTAAAGAAAGAGTAAAGCCAGCTGATTGCTTCATAATATGCTGTGTCTCTGTTCTGCCTTCGTTTTCTGTCTTGGTCCTGGAAGTCTTCCAGCCTCATGGGAGGCTTGAAAGGGCAGAGTTGTGGCAGCCGGGGATGAGTTATGTCATGTTGCCTTCAGTTCATTCATAATCATGCCATCCTTGGAGAGTTGGGCTGAGCAGGGCTTGGGATCGCTGACGGATAGGGATCCTGGAAAAGATGGTTCTTCTGGCTTCTCAGAAAATCCATGAAGAAGCCCCTTTGAATTCTGTAGTGATTACAAAATGTTCATAGATGCACCACAGATGTTTTGATGCTTGTTTTGCATTCTCTTCTGCTATAAAATGGTATTATTCCCTGAAATATATTTAATGGCTATTCTGAAGATTTGATTCTTCCATATAAGTCCTTTTTTTCCAGTTTTGCCCATCAAAGAATATTGTTAGCTTTCTAAATTTCAGAAAGTCTTCAAACAAAGGCCATTATCTTCATAAAAAGAAACATCTACAGAAGTATTTTTCACTTTCCTTTATAAAGGTAATGCATTAAAGTAATGTATATTCCAAATCTTAGCTGATAAAACACAGACCAGTAGCCACATCAACCCTTGCTATTTTGGGAACCATTTAAAGTATCAAGCAGTATCCTGGTGAAGGCTCTGCCAGTGGGTCGGGTCTCATGTTGTATTTCTTCATCTGTGTAATTATCAAAGAGGTGTTTTGGGAAGGTGTCTGCCTATGACCATGTTTTATTGAGATTTCTTTGCTCCCTAAGTCCATGCAGAAGACAGTGAGGAGATAGCAGCTAGCTCAGTGAATGAATAGTGCTGGACTCCTCATAAAAGTGGTATTTCAGTGTCTGTACCCCTGGCTTCTGCATCCCATATATGCTGTTATATTCTGCAGGCTTCTGATGGCGCTGCCGGAGCGCTGCCCTTCCTCCCAGGTGCCCTTGCTAGAGCTGCAGCTGATCAGGTACTGATCATTAGTGAGACATTGCCCTGATCCCTGCTTTCTGGCTCTGCTCCCCCGTAGCCGGGGGACTCGGACCTTTCTGGACAAGAACTTACTCCAGTAGGGAGCAAACGGAGCCTTCGAGCTCCCGCGCTGCACAGAAGGGCAGGGTGTTTTGTACAGACGAGCGGCCTCGTTGGTTTGTGTAACTGTTCTCCAAGTTTACGTAATAAGAATCCACTTGGATTTTGCTTATCTCCTAAGGAGCAGTAAATATAAGCGTTAGTTTGGCTCCACGAGCACAGCGTATGATTGGGATGTGAGGTAAGGGTTATGTGGATGTGCTCAGCAGGCACGCAAGCCCGTACCGTGTGCTGAGTTGTGTTCTGCCTCTTCAGAAGTTGCTTTCAGTGTCTACTGAAAAGCAGACCAGCTAAATGACTAATGTCCCCATCTTCAGTGTGGGTCTAAAAGACTGTGCAGTGCATGGCCTTTTTTTCTAAGCAATATGCTGTAAAAGCAATTCTGTCACAAATTCTGTTTATTTGTTCTGCTTCAAGTTATAATTTTGGAACACTGTATTCTAATTGTTTTTTTCGTTTCTTGAAATCATAATCCCTTAAGACATTATATTTTCTGCAGCAGTCTACTGTGATTATAAAGCAGAAATGTTTCTGAATCATATGGAGGGGTTGGTTTGGCTTTTTGTGTGTATTTTTTTCCTCCCAAAAAGTATTTTCATCTGCTGTCAGCCAAGTTCAAAAGGCCTCATTATGTTTCTAGTTATCAAAAGTTTTATGATAAGTTTTCTTCCGCTTACTTCTTAAGAAGTTCTTTGGAGCTTGGTTTTACCTTGTACTAACAGTAATCTTGGAATTTCAAACTCCAGTTATTTGCATTTCATGACGTTGATGGATTGTACTTTGCAGTTTGAATCTTGACGCTGTCCTGGGTTACGTTTGGATTATCTTAGCAATTAGAAACATAAAGACTAATCCTAACACTTGCATTTGCTTACTAATTTTCAACATTCTTCCTATTAGAGAGCAGTTAAAAAAGAAGGTATGTGGGGGGTCAATTTTATTCTCTCTTCTTCCTCCTTCCTCCCCCAAATATCTCTCTCTCTAGGGGAGATGGTAGAATAAAAAGAAAAACAGAAAAAAAAATACAGAAAAGCAAATAGAAAACATTTTTTCAGTATAGTTTAGAAAGCTTTTTTGGAAAACCAAACATCTCAGAACTATCAGCCTTTCCATAGGGAACAGAACAGCTTTTCTATCCAGCTCCAGTCAGAGATTGTGAGGGAATTAAGTTTGCCTTCTTGCAGAATGGGTCCAGGGCTGCTTCTCCGGCCAACTAATTATTTCATAATCCATTAGGAAATTCTCTAGATCTCAAAGTATGCAGGGGCTCGTCCAGTCCAAAATGCTGTGCCCCAGCAGAACAGCCGGCTTCGTATCCCCCCTGCACGTACCAGACACCCTGCGTTTGTGCAGGGAGGGAAACCAGCCCCATGAGCGGTCGCTTACTGGGAGCTGCTGGTGCAGAGCCCTCCTAGGGACGTGTCAGCCCCTCGGGTGCTCGGAGCCCCGTCACATCCCTGCTCCTGGCGCCTCTCCGCCTCGCTCCGGCCTTCCTGGGAGCAGGGGTAGCAGATCGTGGTGCGGGTTAAGACTTGGGATTCACTCGCTCCCTCCGGCAGATTTCTGGACATTGTAACATCTGCTGCTCCTTTCATCTAGTCCACACCTTAAAGTGAGGTTTATGATTTGGCTTTAGGTGCTTGTGTTGACAGGCTGTGCTTAGGCTCTGACTCACAGTACAGATACTATGAATAATGGACAGCTGTAGGTTTTCCCCTGGCTTTCTGAGGCCCGAAACTGTGTGCATCATTTCATCAGAAAATGCTAAACTTTCAAAAGGAAAGCTGTTGAAGAAAGATAAATGGAACTGTATGATTAAAAAAAAAATGAATTTTATATGTGGTCATTGAAACTTGGAAAAATGGTACGTGAAGGAGGGACAGCAAAGGTGCTTTGGTGGTCAGCAGAGGTCCTGGGGAGCTCATCCCGATGTGTCCTCTGGCCCTGAGCTGCAGAATGTTCCAAACGACACAGTGATTGCTGAAGAAATAGTGGGGGTAAATTATATATTAATAACCAGAGGCAGCACTTTTAATAGTCCATAAAGTCTCTTTTACTGCAACTTACATTGTAGTTATCTGAGTACCAAAACTGCTGTTATCTGAGAAGCTGGACAGGTGAACTGCTGTTGCTGTAGCGAGGGAATTTGCTGGCTGACAGA
>JAVCKT010098649.1:0-10560 GCA_032273925.1 Rhynchotus rufescens | reverse complement strand
AGGAATGAATTCAGTCCATTGATGAATTATTCTGCTTTCAAAAGTGCACAAAATACGGAAAAGCATTAAACAAAGAACAAGCTTTTTACCTTAAGGATCTGGTCTTGATTAAAGATGCCAGACTCGAGTGAGCACCGATCATGAAACACAAGGTGAACGGCACATCCAAGCAGGCTGCCAGCTGGGCACCAGAGACCCATCGTCAGGAGGGCACCGTGCCCTGCTGAAGGGCAGGAATCAGTCCCGAGTACAGAGACAATCTGGAAGTGATTGCTGTCAAAAGCTGAAGCAACAGAACAGGTTGGGTAGACCCAGAGAGTCTTGTAGGAGCAAAATGGTCTGGTATTGCAGTACTAGCATTAACGCCAGATTTCCTATTTTCTAGAGAGCAATGTGTGTGTGCACATGCATATTTAAAGTTTTAATTTATAAATACAGTATTTTTCTCTTCATTTTTTCAACCTAACTGTGGATCTCCACTTCATCTGCATTTTTCCAAACCAGGGGAGATTTTTAAATTCAGCTTTCTACAGATACCGTGTTCATGTATGAAAGAAAACTGTAGTAATTATCTCTGCCAAAACCATTGGAACAGTAGGGCTTAAGGAAAGATTTTCCATTTCTTCTGAAATCCACTCCTAAGAAAACTAAATGTGACTGCACTCAAAGGAAAAAAAAAGAGAAAAGAAAAAAGCTACCACTCCTTTAGTACAATAAAAGAATGTATTGTAACAAACTTAAGATTTTAATTCCCATTTAAGGGCAGAGGAAGCACAGTCCAAGTTGTGACACAGGAGCGACGCTGATGAAGCTCTCTCCAATCTGGAATTCAAATGTAGATGGGGTGGTTACAACTATCAGCTTCAAATTCAGCACATGGTGTAAGCACAGACTTAAATTTAAGCACATATTCATGCCGGCTTCAATGTACTGAAAGCTAGTTATGGTTAATATCAAGTTTGTTTTTGAAGTGCCAGAAATACTAAATAGAAGAAACAAAGCACAGACTCACCAAATGGAGAGGACAAAACTGATGAGAACTGCTGTGCAAACATGCAAAAATGAAGGTGATCCCTACAAATAGGGCTTCAAAATGAATGAACCATATAGGATGACACCTAGGACACACTGCACTCACTCGTGCATATCTGTTATTCTCAGCACTTCTGCAGTGAAGCAATTTCTCCTTCAGTCACTACTTCTAGTCAGATGCTGCCACATTTGGAGCACCCATAGGGCAGCAGATTTGTTCAGCAAGCTTTTTCTCCAAATTGAACTATGGCAAAAATCCTAGCATATTGTAAGGAAAATACATCAGCACTAAAAAAATCCATCCAGACTATCAAGAATAGTAAGTTTTGCCTTACTCCGTGGACGGGGTGTTTTGCTAACTCCTTCCATGCTAGTTGACTTCAGTGTTCACAAGATTGTAACTTCAAGCTGCAGCACAGACATAGCCTTCAGCTATCTGTAATTTCTAGCTAGATTGGTCGGTTTTACTAAACCCTATATTACAATACACAGAAGTCCTTCCAACGCTTCTAAGGAGAAGCAGGAAAACTGCACTCTGTGCAATGCAACAGCCACGAGTCATTAAGAGTAAGAACACAGGTCAGGTCCAAAATAAAATTACGAGGGACAAGAGCCACAATTTACTACAGAAAAATAAACTAGAGAGTCCAATAATGCAACTTCAGTGTAACACAGAAGTTAATGAGAAAACTGAAAACAAGTTAGTGTACTACAGAAACTATTTTCTTTACTTGCATGGGCAGATGTTTTTTTCCTTGAGCAAGCAATTGACTCAAAAAAATAAAAATATTTTTAATTAAGCTATGCAATTCATTGGATTTTCAGATTTTTGTGAATTTTGCTGCTCCAAAGACACCTAAGATTGTACTAATCAAAACAACTATGCTACAAAGTAAATTTTAACATTCTAAACATTCAAAAATAATCTAAGCTGTAACTAAAATTGTATTACCCTGATTTAATTAAGACATTATACACTCATTTTCCTCAGATGCTCACAATCATAATTACTGCATGCGTGGGTGAGCCCTTGAATTACTTTTATAGAATTTAGCATGTGCTCTGATTCCCCACAGGCAATGGCATATTAATAAAAAAAAGCCACCTCCTGTCAGTGATGAAGAAAAAGGGAAGATAGAAACCAACTTACTCTCTCTGCCAAAAATAAACAAAAAATCCCACAAATCTAAGAAGTTTAACTAAAGTTAGTGTTGAGTCCTAACTAAAGCTAGTCTTGAGAGGCTTTTTCCCAAGCCCCTCAAGACTGTCACTGTCGTAGTCCATTTCTTCTCTTGGCCAAAGTGTCTCTATTGTCCTCTTGGCAAACACTACAAGCTTTCTTTGGTTATACTTATGCTTAGGTGTCTTAAAACCATTTTTCTCTGCAGCTTTTGAGCCCTACAAATCAGCAACGAAGCAGAGGCAGCTGCACGCCAGTTGGTGCTGTTGGTGCAACATGACATGCCGGTTCCTCTCCGCCCGTGCTGCGAGTGACAGGATCCTACGTGAACACATTACGCTGCGAAGGCTTCTGTTGAAACAGCTGCCAAGAGGAGGAGGTGATTAAACAGCCATTACTCATATTATTACTATTTTAAAGGAAAGCTCGCTGTAACAAGGACTCAAAGAGAATTACAGTACTAAACCCTCAAGATTAAAGATATAGATAACAGATGATATTACTGAGCTATATATATATATAGACACATACAAAAATAAAGGTATGAAAGTGTGAGTGAAAGTCTCTCACTAAGCACCAGACATTGATTTCTACTGCTTTCCTGGGCACCAAAACGCTGTATATGTGACAAGTACCTTATGTGAACTGCCTCGGGGCAGAGAGGTTACAAGGAGACTCCAACAAGTGCCAGGTCATCACTTCTTCCTCCATTTACTCCAGTTCAGCAAACTAGGCTCCACACAGATATGAAAACATCATCTCTAGTACAGATTTTGATTTGTTTTAAAAGAATGCCAGGAACATGGACTTAAAGACATTCAAATAAGCTCACACACTGAGTCAACTATCAAAGGCTTCAATGTCTGGAGGACACTTTTTCTATCCCTTCTAAAAGTCCTTTCTGCTCATCAAAAGGGTCAGAAATTGCCTGGGTGAGATAGGCCTCACTTAATTTTGGTTTTCTCCAGCTGAAAAACTGTCCTTATACAATTCCTCTGAAAAAGTATTCATTAAAATCAATGTTTTCCTAGCAAAAAGAGCCTCAAGCAAAACTAAGATAAATTGCAAGACTCTTTTAGGTTTACTTTTATATTTAAACTACTCTTGACACACAAGCTGTTATGTAGGTTGAACTACTGAAATTATATATTCCACTCAAACAATTTCAGTCCCTTGGAAATCATCTAGTCTGTTAATATGCTGGAGGAGTATCCTTTTTCCTTTCCTAGGGAAGAATGTATTTTCAACACTACAAATATTAAATATTTTAATATAGAAAAGTGGCTGCTCTTCTTTAACCAAACACAGGCTAACAGAAAAACTCAGCTCTTCCAGCAGGAGCACGTAGGATGTGACAAAATTCAGTGTGTCAAGTCAGGCAAAATAAAAGTGACATCATCTACCCATCTCTAAGACTGTTTCACTCTTTTAATCAAAACCAGTATTTTTTGCATGCCAACTACACAGTAGCCCTGAATTATTATTCCACATGCAGTCTGTTTGGTAATACTTTACAGGGATTTTCTCCAGAAAATTACGCAGCTTTCCCTCAATTTCTTTGTTGAAAACTCTATTTCCCTGTGTTTACCTGCCTGCGTCACAAGTTGAAGCAGATCATATTCTACCAGGAATCCCAGGTTCCAAGCAGCAGCCTTTCTGAGCTGATTAGTATCAGGTGAGTAGTCTGACACAGAAATAAGCCATGCTGAAAGCTCTGCAGGCACCTACTGAAAAACTCACCGTAGAGGAAAGCTGCAGTGACATGCAGGAACCTGCAAAGAGTCACAGATCCCAATGGGGTGCCCTGTTTTCCTCTCCTGAGTCGTCTTTCTCCTCAAATTAGCATCCTTACGGCAAAAACGGTGGCCCTTTTTAGCAATGGAAGAGTTAGAAAGGAAGTGACACAAAAATGCCTTCGTGGCCCATTTATCAGAAGCACAAGCAGCTCTGAGCAAGACAAATTCAGAGGAAGCTTCTGACCAAGCCTGTTGTGCTACAAAACGGTGGTGGTACCGGTATGGTGACAGTTTTGACTTTTAATCCTCCATAAAAATCTTCAATATAGAATCTGCTAAAAGAGGGAAAGAGACCACAGGGCTCTAGTGACTACTTATCCCAACAAAGGACAAGGCAAGGAATAAGTTTGATGTTTTTGTACTCTCTCCATCCACGTATGCCTACAAATCTGTATCAATACATATAACTATACATAACTATATGTGTACGGTGTGCACATGTGTAGATATACGTACACATATTTTCTTCTGATTAGAATTAGTCTTCAAAAGTGCAAGAAACCTCAAAAGCTGAGCCAGTAAATTCTAAGTTTTTTTGCAAGCTATGGAAATTTCTTGAACATCAAGATTCTGGCTGAGTCTTTCTTTCCTTTATCCCTCTAATTAACCTAGCCATATAAATAAACGAAATACAATTAAAAGAAAATATAAAATACACAATACAGAACAGCTGCATTAAAAATCCAGCAAAGCAAGCAACCGGATCAGAAGAAACAGTAAACACCAATTTTGTTTACACAGTCTGTCACACAATCGATAAAAACAGATTTGGCAACAGATACAGAAAGCCAACTCTCCAGCACAGTTAGCAATGAAAAAAAAGACAACAAATCTTACTCTGAAGTGGATTTTGTTTTGGTTTTGTCTTTTTATGAGCACAATCTAGATCTTCTTCTCAACAGAGGCTGCTCCGAGGAGCGAGGTGCACGTCCATGCCCCATAGCATCAGTCAGTGCTTTTGAGGCACAGCACCATCCATACGCAATACTACCAAGCCAGAGGGCCCCAAACTGGCCAGAAATGGAAAACACAATTTCAGGATTCCAAGAACAATAAGAAAAGTTGTATTTTAAAACCAAAGAATTGTGACTCAAAAAGTGCGACTCAGATGTCACACAAAGCAGTATGGCAAAGTGGTGACTCAAACAGCGTGGAGACACTGACTCAAACACTGCAGAGCAGCTGCTGGGGCCAGCTACAGTGAACGACCCTGCCCAGACTTTGTTTTCAATAAACATGGATCACAAGCCACCTAGGAAAGGATAAAACCTTGCCTTGCCAGGGCAGAGGCAGCTGAAAAGCTTCCCCTCTATATAAAGCTTCACTGTGAAGTCTCAAATATCCTCATTTGTTTTCATTTAATCAGAATCCCTAATAACCACACTGAAGGCATATGGATGGTGTCAATGAGGAGTTATCTGACAGGAAAGAAAAAAATATTCCTAGTAACTAATCCCTCTCTGGAGTTTCTTTCCGCTTCTCAGATTAAGTTGTAATTCTTAGATTAAGCAGTAATATCAAAAGCATGAATTAAAAAGTACCAGGAATTCAATGAATTAGGCAGCACTTCTACTTGCTAAATCATGAATAAAGACTTAAATAGTATTTGAATACGAAGCTATTAACTTTACATATCACAGCAGTAAAACCTCTCAGATACGGGATTCAGCACCTCTGAAACTGCAACAGATACAACGTACTCTATTTCAGGGCCACAGAAATATTGCTAGGTTAATTAGCCTGAAAATGAATTAGCACCTTCCATGAAAACCACGATTGTGGGAGGATAGACAGTTATTTATGTGCTATGTTACAACACTGGTGGAGAACACATTTTTAGCCATGTTATTTCATACCAACCCCAGCATCCTCTATTTCTGCACATCTCAGACTGCACTTGCTTCCATCCAGCCAAGTTGTTTTCACTCTAAAGAGAGCATCACATCCTCATGGAAAAAGTTTTCAATATCCAAGCAAGCCAGCAAGAGAGATTCCAATTTCAATAAGCTATGAACAACAGTTTTGTAATTATAAAGCGGAAAGAAACATCGTTTGCATTTTCAGCTCTATTTCCATCCCAGGAATTGTGGTGTTTTTACCTACTATTCTATTACAAAAGACATGCTTTTTGGATAAGCGTTTGGATAACTGTCATTTAAACAAAAAAAAAAAAAGAGGTGGAAGAAGATGAGGGGTGGAAAGGGCCCGTAGCTTTTCTTCATTAGAAAACAGCACTTTTTTCCTAGGGAAACAGCCCTAACAATTTCCTTCAAATAGTTATCTCTCTGCCTTGAAGGAAATATTGTGTTCTCTTCAAAAAATACAGATCCCTTCCTCAGATTACATGGTAAGCACATTGTTCACACCTGCTGCTGCTTGAATCCTGATTTATGAAGTTTGCTTGCTTCAGAACCATTCATTATTACAGATATAGCCAAGAGATTTACTAATTTAACATGGTTATTTAAGCACTGAATCTGCTAAAAGAGAACTAATATTGCCAACAAGAGCTAGGAGACCAGACACGAGTTTGACCTGTCTGCAGTATTTGAGCAGAATTGGGAGGGAGCTGCATCATTAACCCAACTGCTCACTGGAGTCTGCACTTCTACCTGAACATAGAGGGGTCCTGCACTGTTTTCCATAGGGTTTCAATTCCAGGTTCATCATAGACAGCCAGAAATAGGAACATGCATTGATAATATAAACAAAGACAGTTCTCCTTCACCTAATGCCGATCATCATCTACAAAAAAGGAAAAAAGGAAAAAAATACCCTAGTATTATGTAAACCACAGATAATACAATTGAAGTACTTGTAAATTGTACATTTGAGACGCTTTTATTTACTCCCAGGCAAAAAGTACGCAGAAGAAAACACAATATTCCTAAAAGGCAGCGATTGCTCACAACCATTAATTTCTTTTCAATTCTGTTCATTATTTTTTCTCCCAAACCTGTGATTTCCAAATCCAGTCCTAGGTCCTCCTCAAACACATACTAGGGACAAGCGAGCTCCTGCTCCTGAGCACAGTAACCAGCATGTGCTCATTGGGACAGACATCGGCACAAAAGAAAGGTCAATCCCAAAGAAAATTCAGTGCCAGAGGAATCGTTTTTCTCATCAGGAGTAGGATGTAGGATCAGGAGTAGTCCAGTCTGCCAAATCCCACAGGCTTCAGTAGCAGTAGAGGAAGAAGTTAAAGAATATATAGATATATGAAATATATCTATTTTTATATATATATATATATATATATATCTCAAGGCAGGGCTATTTTGGGAGGACTGCACCTCCCCAGTGCTTTGATTAGCGCTTCCATTTCACAACTTCTGCGCATCTCCATTTACTTGTTGAAAAGATTAATTGATTATAGACTAATTCTTGCAAGTGATGTCTCTAATTACCAAAGTGAGACGGCTTTACTAAGTGATTTTCAATTTAATAAGGCCTTTTCATAGGTAGTAATCATCTCATTATATTACAGCAATAGCAATACAGTGCTCAACTCATGCTAACATTAAAAGGAACCAGATTTTTCACTGCACTTAATTTCATGTCTCTAAAAACGAGCTTGAAAGGGTATCATTTGTTTAGATATAAAAGAAAAAAGCATCTAGAATATCGACATGTCCTTGAAGGAATCTCACATTCATCTCAACAAAAAAAAGGCTGATTTTGTGAAGTTCTTCTTCCCAAAATTGTATTTTTACCACTTGAAAGGCAGTTAAATAACTTCTCCATTATTTCCACACACATGGAGAGTGATAGGTTCTCATGTTTATACTTTATGATCTTGGAAAATAAAAGTGAGCAAGCATTAAAAGAAAAATTGGAGCGTCAAAACAAAGCTTTGAAAACAGATCATTAAAAAATTACTCTGATTTTTCTTAGCACTAAAAATCAGGAAAAAACATGAAAGTACTTTTGAACACCTGAATCATCTGCAGCACATGCAGCTTCTAGTTCAGAGCTTAGGATTTAAAGCCTATTACATGCCAAAAGGTTAGCTGTATTCTAGCTTCCTCTATTATTTCTAGATTGTTAGAGAATGATCATTGCAAACAATAAATTGTCAGAGGTCTAATGCTACAGCATATTCCAGTAGGAATACTTTGACTCTACTTGGACATTTGACTCTAAAATCAGGATCCTGTAACCTTGGGGCAAGATATTAAAAACACACATCAAGATCTGATTTTCACGTCATGATATTTGAAAGACAAGCTGCTACAACTATAGATTACAGTATGATTTCATAAATATATATGATATGATTTTGGGTGTGTACAAATTCAGGAAGGATTTTGACAATTTTGCTGGACTTCTGGATCACAGCAGGAAATATGCTGTAAAGACTGAAATTATGCAGTAATTTTTTCAGTAAAACACCTTCCAGATAAAAACAGCGTGGGAGTGACAGAAAAAGATTTCGTGTTTTCTGCATATTTTTTGTCTTCATATCAACTCCAAAGGCAAATTCCCAACACTGCTATCATTCCTTTTTAACTAGCAGCAGTAGATTTAGACTGAACTTCTAGATAAAGGATTGACTAAATCAGGCAAGAACAACAGATTTAAATTCTGGACAAAAAAACACCCTATTCAACATAAAACATTTCGTTTATTGAAAATTAAACAGCTTTAATTTTTTTTTTTTTCCAGCAGGTAATAAAGTTCAATTTTAAACACTTCCTGCAGTGTGGGTTAAAGTGTGGCTTTAGAAATATTTCTAAACGTAATAATAGAAAATTTGAAAGCATGAAAACGGAATGCATTTGCAATCTGGTATCATGTGAGCCACACTGATTCAGTTTCTTCCCAGTTTTCTTCCTTATCTAAGGAATGTGGCAGTATTGGGTGGGAACAGCCAAAACAATTCCTAGATTTTATTTCAACCATCAAAACTAAGCACACGTGCAAAACTCTTCAGAGCTAGTAACTAGGCTAGTAACCCCTGCCAATAATCTTCGTGCATAAATAAGGTTATTTTCAGAGACAACTGGATGCCAGATAAACAGAAAAACTGGAATTCAACTGAAATTTCCAGTTGCCTGTTGAAGCCACTGCCAGCATGAACAATCTATTCCCATAGAAGCTGAAAAAAGATTCCAAGTTCTATTGCAGTCTTATTTAAAAACATCCCATTCTTTTCTAACCTATGATCCATTCATGCTTCCATGCTTTACAGGACTGATCATACTGCCTGTGGGAGTGTAACTGCTCTGATGTGGAATGACATTATGTTTAGAGAAACAAATGCTCTTACATAAAAGATATCTAACAAAACATGCATTATTAAAGCATATTATTCCATAGTTAAGCTTAATTTTGTACTGAAACCGCAACTCTAGTTAAATATTATAAACAGCAGAAAAAAAACACTTTCACCATCTCCCATTCCCTCTACTTTTCTGGTGGGGGGAAGAAAAAAGAACCAATCTACACTCCACACTTATCACTGTGCTTATAAGTTCAAATTATTTACCACTTGCCCATATTTAACTCATTTATATTGTAGCAAATTCAAAGAGGCTTATGATCTTTGATACCGTTGGATTATATACAGATTAGTGTACACGTACGTAATTGGTAATTTGTATTTTAATTACTTGGCTATAATTGGAAAAAGATCAAACGATTTCCTCCTTTATAGATCAGATAATTAATGGTTATTTCTATGGTAATTTGTCAAGACACAGCTAGAAGAAAACTATTTAGCTGAAGTGCACATCATCATTTTCACATTAATCTAAATAATAGATCTATTTTGGTATTTGCATAAAATATATTTGTATATAGAATGCTCTGTCCAGGGACCTAAATGGATATTTTTAAGATGTCCCAGCGGACAGATTCAGGGAGGAGCTTTAATCATCAGTTCAGTAAAATACAAACTATGGAAAAATTAGCCTGCTAAGGTCATAGGTGTCATTGTCTTTGAAAACTGCAGTTCTGCAAGAAAGCAGAGGGACGGAGCTGCTGCAGAACTAGGGAGGCTAAATACACACATTAAGCTGCCCTCTGTCATCGGGAGACCCTGCCCAGCACACGGGCTTTTTCCTGCCACCTCAGAGTCTGGATAAGAAAGTTTCCTGAAAATATTTCCCATTAGCTTTTCTCACCTCTTTCGCTGACTTAAAAATTAGCACTTCTGTTCATCATTCCTTTTATCTTGAATATTTCAGCTGAACAAGATCTAAATGTTTGGTTGTGAGTTTTTTTTTCCTCTCTCTCCTTCTTGACTTTTATAGGAAATTTTATTTCAAAAAGATTCATTAGTTCTCTATTCTGTGCAAAGAACAAATGCATACACATATCAAAAAACTATCCTTGGGTTAAAATTAAGCTTCAGGGACTGAGCATTACTTTCTCCACTTCTCATATAAGCAAATCAAAGTTTCTTTGATTTAGAAACTGACTTGAACAAGTTGGCAGCAGTATTACTGGAATAAATAAGGAAAAAGCAAATATCTAAATCAGGAAAAACAAATACAAAACCTGAACACAGTCACATAACCCTAGAAAACTGAAACAAATTCTGAGTCAGTC
>JAVCKT010098648.1:0-10563 GCA_032273925.1 Rhynchotus rufescens | reverse complement strand
ACTTTGAGGTAATCAAAATTGTTTTAAAATTACTTTTAAATTATTTTTAATATGAGCAGTTGTCAGTGAAACATTCAGCAAGTTTGTATGTCTTTAAAATGACAACTGTTTTCCTGAAAAAAAAATAAAAAAGCCAAATCTCCCTGCTTTTCTCATGAAGAAAAAAAAAGGAAATAAGGAAATGCAAGTTACTTCCATAGTGGTCAATTCTAGATGTAGAGAAAATCTCCTGTACATTATCTTTCCTAATACCCAGTACTACTAGTAAGTACTAGTATTTAGTAGTAAGTACTAATACACTAAGTAGAATATGCATATTATTCAGCAAAATCTACTTTTGAGAAGAGCTTGATTTTTTTTAAATTATTTTTCAATATCTTATTTTTTTTTTTTTTTAAGAGTAGTAGGGAAAAACACAGCAAACCAGAAAAAAAGGTAAAGGTACAGAATATAGACAAATAGGTCTATAAATATAGATGGTATATAGGCATAGAAGAATATAGATAGGATATCTATAGAAGACAGATATCAATAGGATATAGATAGGATAAAGACATAAGATATAGAAGGATAGAGACAAAGAAAACCAGGAGATGCGACTTAATATGCAACAGGGCAAAGATGAAAAATTCTGCAGAATTGGCAAGACAAATCTGTTAGCAAATTGTAAATACACTTACTCACTTTTCCAAACCTCTACATGAAACTATGAACATGGCTGGTATATGAGAGAATTCAAGCAAGGTTGGTCCTACGCTCCCAAGAGAGGTATTTTTGTAATACACGGGTAGACATTTGTAGATATTTGCCAGCAAAACAATTCGGAATTTGATGGACTTTAGCATTTCCCTCACCTCTGAAATATTTGTATCAGGTCAGACGGGCTGTATTAAACAGTTGCACATAGTGGCCAAGAATTGCCCAACATACTGCTCAGGGGGAGCAGCATTCAGACTGTCTGAAATCACTGCCATTTCCCCCCTGCTGCTCCCGCACTGACCAGCTGCAGGCCAGATCTGACCACAGAGCACATCAGAAAACCTGGCACAGAAAGCCATGTCCGCTCTGTCCCAATATCAAGACAAAATTTTCAATAAATTCTCTTTTGAACTGCAGTACACACTCATAAGCCAAGAATTTGACGTAATTTTCATTTTAAAAAACCAAGTCTCATCACTGTAATCATGGTCTGGGGCTGTTTGAATTCACATCTGCCATCAGCCAGAGGGCAATTACAAAAATTCGGGAATGTCAAAACACTGGATTGCCTCTGCCAAATACTTGAGCTGTTAGAAGAGTCACAGTTCATACATAAAACTAGTTTTACAGCAGCTAGGCAGTCCATACAGATACAGTGTTCCTGTAACACTTGCATTAGTTATATACACGTTGCAAAATCTGCACCAAGTAGCTCTAAATATTATAGGCCCATTGACTGTTTTAAGTATTCTCTTTTAGAGCATCTTTTATTTGACAAATATAAAAAGATAGAATTAAAGTAGCCATATAAAAGTATAATATTGAGACTCAACATTCCATTTTCTCTCAATGGATTTTTTGTGCTTTAGTTGATGAATGAAAAAATCATAAAGTAAAACTTTAAAATGTCTCTGCACGTATATTATGTTACCAGTTTTCTATTCAGAAACAAAACTTGAGAGAATACATGAGTTCCTTGCTGTATCTGAAACATAACTTGAGAAGAATTACAATCTTTCCCCATAAAAATGATTTGATTTGGGATATTTGCTTAGGCAACCAAATGTCATACAGCTCCCTTTATATAAGGAAAAGTTTGCAAAAAAAGAGACAAAGTATGCCAAAATAATGCATATTGCACTGCAAGGTGTGTACACTATTTATGTTTTATAAATTGTAAAAAAGATGAAATTTTTGAGAGATAACAAGAACAATCTTTCAGAATGTCAAGTTGCCAGTAATAAACAAATATAGACTTACAAAAGACTATTAACAGAACAGAACAATGAACAAAGAAAAAAAAATCTTCACACACCATCATGTCTACTTTCAAGAAGACTGAACAAGACAGATCTGTTTTGCCAGTTTCTAAGGCCAACACAGGTAAGTTGCTACACAAAACAAAGCACTGTTTTAAACACAAATAAAAGCAATCAGCCTACTTACCATTTCTTCCACAGAAAGGACAGACTTAAGACAGAAGAGAGTTTCATAATTAGAGAAGCAGGCAGTGGGAACTTTAAGAAAAAGCAATAACATGAATTCTGAAAGAAATGTACCAGCATGTCTTTACTGGAGATTAAAATATATATATATATAAGCACACTACTGCAATCACACTGAGTAACAATTTGAGTACTTTGCAACGGAAATTATTAGAAATCTTAACCTAGGTTAAGATTATTTCCTCCCCCGCCAAATACTTGAAATTGCTATGAAGAATAATGAGATAACATGAAAAGCATTACAGTATTTTACTGAAAAGAAAAAAAAAATCTATTTCAAACTAAAGAATGCATTTGCCTTTTGGCTCTCCTAAACTTAAAACAAAGGGTTTAATCAATGGATAAACAGTGTATATAGCAATTTTCTGAAAGGATCATAAAAATATAGTCTATAATATAACATTTGCTTATGGATTATCTACTTTCAGAAAGGATAACAGGACATGTATCATAACAGTGTCACAAGGAATGGGGGAAGGTAGCCAAAAGATTGGTAAATCATAAAATAAAAGAAAATTTCAACCAGGTGACTTCATATCCTTACAAAGAAAGTCACATTATCATGCCCGGACTAAGCAAATATATCACCTCTAAAAAGGGATTCAAACTAAACTACATGATGTCACCAACTGCTAGCAACCTGAAACATTTTTAAAAATATATTAGTTTACCACTGTGCACTATTTCACAACTGACTGAGTGTAGGTTATATTAAGAAGCTACATGTAACAGAAGAGTGGTTGTAATTAAAAAGAAACAGGAAGTTAACTAGTACAGAACATTATTTTTCCATCACAATTTCTGTTGATACCATCTTTTCTTGTCCTCAGAGACTTTCTGTTGCCAACAGGTCAACACTGGATTTTTTTTTTATTTACTTACAGCTCAAGCTTTTTTTTTTTTTTTTTTGGCATTAGTTATTTTTAGAATATACATATATATAGTTAATAACATTTCTATATACTAATTTCAATGATACCAGTTCTAACTTCATTTCGCAGCATGTACTCTGATATATAGTGCTCCTGAATATTGTATATTGAAAAGACATGCTCTAATTCAACTGTAGCTTTTGGATCTGAAACAGGGAGGATTCAGGTTAGTCTGCTAATCAGCGATCAGCACAGATAACCTGTAAGCTTTTACAAGCTAGTACTGTTTCAGCAGGTATTAAGTAACAAGACAGAGGCAACTAACTGCACGTTACATGTATGCTGGGATTAGCTATTTAAAAAAATCTGTGAAAAAAATAAAAAGTGGTCAGACACCTAGACTTTGAGTTATTCCTACAGTCAGAAACCACAATGTATACAGAATTACTTTGCCTTTTTATTTAAAAATATTCCCATGCTAAAGCATGAAATTGTGTTGTGTCTAGTACGGAGGCAGTTTATCACACTGTGGTCACCAGTCAATTACAATTCCTTGCACAGACATCTATACATTGGCTATTGTTGGTGGGTTTCATAAGAACCTCATGCTTCTCAGAACCACTCCAGTGAATCAGCACTGGTCTGTCACAATATTTACGACAGCCTGCTGAATGCAGAAACAGACAGGAGAGTGGATAGGCAGCAGATGGATCTGCAGCATTCTGAGCAAGAAAGCCAGACAAAAGAGAGGAGTGTGACACCTCCTACCTTCTCTATGTATGGCAAAACAATCACATTCTTACTCCTATAAGAGTCAGGCTGACCTTATTTTAGGCTGTCTTTATGATACATATTTTGTTGTATTTTTATATTAGAAGCTATTTCTTTTAGTTTCATTCTCTGTAAAAAAATCTGAAGCATCAAAATATTTTTAATCCTTCAAACTTGCTAAAAAACAGTTTTACTATGTAAAAAGAGCATCTTACTTTCTTAATTCATTATTCTTGCATTATTTCGGTATTTTAACTGGTGCTAATAACCAACTGTTTGTTGTTACCTAACAAAGTAGTACCTACCTAAAGGTACTACTGTTCACTACCTAAAAAAGAAAAGCGAATTCCTTCCAACCTTCTGGATGTTAACATTTGCAGTCAGTCTATTTGCACCCTCCAAGGAAGAACTTTGTGAAGAAAAGGATAAAGCACCACAGAAACCTCTCCTCAGTGTGCCAGACTCACCAGTTTCGCCTTGATGGCCCCCGAGTCCAGGCTCTGACCGGTCTTGGCGTGCAGCTGCAGCTGCACAGCATGCAGCTGCAGAAGCTGATCGTGCACTTCTTTTTCCAGCACGGCTTTCTCAGCCTGAGTTTCTGTCAGTTCAGACTTCAGATCTACTAACTGGGCCTGGAAGACATAATGCAGGATAGTAATTAGAGCAATGACTAAAATGGGGTCGTCAGACCCGTGATACATAGCTAGCTTTTTCTGTTGGAACATACATACAACACAGTGTTAATGCAGATACAAACACACTCTGTCACCAGTTACTCTGCAGCCCTGCTTAAAGATGGCATCACTTAAGAGATCTTTCTCCTCCCTAACTCCTGTCACATCTATTCACCCACAAACACAGTGCCAAGCAATCGTACTGCTGAAAACAGCAGCAGCCAGATTTTTCACAATGCAGGCAACAGGGCTCATGTCCACTCTAAACCAGAGCAACTGCATTTAATCTATAATAGCGTTTATTACCAGAGCAATGCAAATTCAATTTAAAACTTAGATATCTTTTTTTTTGGCACTACAATAATTAACTGAATTCTGAAATAAAATAAGTCAATTTACAAGTATCATCAGTTTAACTGCAACAGTCAATGAACTGGGCAACCCAGATTTAAAACATCACTGAAAATGTGCCTGTACAGAAGCAGACACAGCTGTTAACTCCAAAAATGGTTATGAAACATTTCAAATACTGTTTACACGCAGTGTTTCTATCTGAAACAAAAGACCAATTCCAAACACATTTACCAGGCTACTTATTATCCTTACCTTCAAGCAGCATTAAGATACATTACATTTACACAAGCTTTGAAGACTGGTACTCATACAAGGAAACAAAGAAGATCTCAGGGGACTTTTTTTTTTTTTCTCCTTCAAAGCAAGTTAAAAGCAAAAAGGAGAAGTCACTGATTCTTCAGACATCTTTCACGTGGAAGCAGTGTATATTTGATATTTTCATAACATTATACAAATGGATTTTCACAATGAATATCAAATTGCAAGCCAACACTCCACCATTTAGTTAAGTAAAGCACTGCTTAAAAAGCTCTGTAACAGTAAAAAAAAAACAAGAAGGATTTGAGCACCAACGGGAAGTACTTACTGGGTCTAACTTTAGGTAACTAATTTAGATGGACAGCTTGCCTAAGCTTCCAACATAATCAGCAGACAGCAGCTCTCAGACGCACCCAAATTAGAGTGCAGTTGGATGAGACAGGTCAAGTCCATGCCCAGCTCATTGCTGCCAAGAAGAAGGATCTCCTTTATCTCCCCCAGCTTGTCCTCCTCACCAAATGCCCTGGGAATCAGCATGAAAAAAGCCCTGTCAAGGAGCTCGCCTGGCTTTGGGTCTCACTCCCAGGGCACGGAGCAGGAGCCTCCATCCCTCTCTACTTGCTCTGACGGGGCCTGGACAGACCTGTCGGGCATTCAACTCGTGCCCCAGAACAGCCTGTGCAAACTTCCTCTTCCCGACTTCTCGGGCGACCAGAAAACTCGAGGAACCTGCAAGCCCCACACAACTCTGCGACAGAAACCACCTTCTGCAGCAAACCAGGATCCAAAACTGAACTTAGGTAGTTAAAAGATACAACAGCACAAGGGGCGACGACACAGTATGGAGCACATCACGGAGACCTGTAGGTCTTGTCTATGGGAACACACCAGCGGTTGGGCCTCACAACGTGTGTTTCTCTGTGCAGGCTGCCAGTGGTGAGAATGATGCCCTATCAGTTTGCAACCTGAGCGATGCTCTGTGAGCATCAACGGACAAACAAAATGAGACTGTCAAATTCAAAGGAAAAAAAAAAAATATGAGAACCAATATTTAAAACCCGATTGTTTCAGAAAGTGTGCACACTACAGTAATGCACGTGCAACCATGCGCAACACAGAAATAATTTACATCTTATAAAAGGTCATAAATCCACTGCAGAAACAGACATAAACAAAGCAGCTGTACCCAGAAGGAAGTGCAGATATCAAACCCTGCGACCAACTTCTGTGAAGGCTGATTCTAAATCTTTGTATTATTTCACAGAAATTCCACTTTTTGCAGCTTGGCCAGATTATCTAGCTCACTAAGGCACTGTGATACAGTCACGTCTTACACTGCAAGATATTTTATATATGACAAGTAACAACAGCCCTTTATAATCCTCCTCCTAGCATCGTTCCTTATCTACAATTCTCTTGTGTTCTAAGAGAATCATACGAAAAGCCCGCCAGAAAATCAACAGCCCCCCTTGCAGAGCTGGAAAACACCGAGTGAAACCCCCGGGGGGAGCAGGCGAACGGAGGGAAGGCGCAGGCCAAGCGGGAGCCACGGAGGGGCTCGTTCTCCCCGCGCCGGGCAGGGCTCCCGCAGGAGGCGGTGGTGTCGGAGCCAGGAACGTTCCCAAGCGTGCGGATGCAGCAAGGATGAGCGAGGGGTCCCCAGGCCCCCGCTCTGGTTGGCACATTCGGGGGGTACCGCCAGGCTGCGGAGGGAGAGATGCTGCATCACGCTGCGAAGGTCGCCCGGGACGGCTCCACAGTCTGCCAGGCTCGCAGCAGCAGCCACGAACATCCAGCACAGGAGACTGCTTACTGCCCTGCCAGGAGAGTCTGGGAAACGCCACCGAACAGCAAACTGCAGGACATACATTTTCACAGAGAATAGTGAGGGGCTGGGCTGGAGGCAGGGTTTTATGTTTTACTTTGCCACATCCTCTTAGTAACTTCCTGGTTCAATCAAAGAAGCACCCAGAAGGAAGCTTGTAAACAGACAGACATTCGTTTTAACTTTCAAACGTCTGTGAAATGCAGATTTAGTAGATAAAGTGAAATACAGTAGAAATGATTTTACACACACAAAACAATATTAGAAGATATAGCTGTATGAAAACTGCATAAGATTTTTATTCTATAATTAATGATTGACGCTAAAGTAGCAGTACGTTAAGCTCTGAAAAGCACCCTGCTGCTCATTTTCTAATATACTATTAACAGAATAACCATTTTTGTTGTTAAATTATTTCTAGATTGACACAGAGGAGCTGATTGGGCTTTTCCTCTAAAGGTAATTTTACACAAGTTCAAACCAAAGAATTTTCATGAAGGGGTTTGCAAGACAATAATATTCCACATTATGAATACTCGAAGACAGACAGGAACCACATTATTTCCCCCAGAAAATACACAACAAATACATTTAATTATTGCCCTGGCACATGGCAAGTTACACTCCACCCAAAGCTCATACCCCTAAGAGTCAAGAAATGTGGTATCATTCTAATGCTCAGCAAATGATCTGCAAATGATTTCTAAAATGCTATTGTATAGGAATCATTTTTTAAAAATCTTAAAACATTCAATGATATTATTCAAGGCAGTATATTATTTTTGTAAGACGATCCCAAGATAGCACTCAGTAAGCACCCGCAATTTAGTTCAGATTCTCATAACTTTAAAACTCTCTGCTTTGATCTAGTGAAATTACTTACTTTAGGAAACAGCATTACTAATACTATACATTAAACCTTAAGTATTATTTCTGGATAAACCAGAAGAGATAAAACAGAAGAGATAACTGAGTTCTCTACTACTAATCCAGCATTAGAGATTTATGTAGCTTTTCAGCAACTAAAACCATAGACAAGGAATAAAAAACACAAATTACATCACCACATTATGCAACTCTGAATACCAAGAACAGTGGAGAATAAGGCAAATAGAAGAATTATCATTTTGCAGTCAACAAAGCTTCTGAATTTGCAGTAATTGCCCATGTCCAGAGGCAGGAAATACAAGCTGATTTATTTTATTCCCCTAAAGTACAAAGTTTTTTTTTTTAATATAGCATATTACTGTGCAGATTACTGGTAAACATCTTCTATTTCAGAAATAGCTGCTGCTTTAGATCACCACAACAATGGCCTATTATTAAACTACCTTTAATCGCTAAATAGGAAAGTCTATGTCAGTTTGACTAAATTACAGATACTGGTCAAATGAATTAAAAAAAAAAATCTTCTCAATCAAAACACTTTCCAGCTTCATCTTCCAAACAATTCAAAAGGATTATTACTGAAAAAATAGCTCCAAGAGGCTAAATATTTACTCAATTTACTCAAATAGCAAGAGAATTTTAAAATGGCACGTTTTTCTTTCCCTTAGAAGACAACAGACTAGAAGTCATGACACTAAGCAACAAACAATTACTCTGCAAAGCAAAAATATTATTGCAAGAATTAGAGTTTCTGTAGACAAAACAGACCAGACAGAAAGCCTTTCCATTTTGGAAACAGCAATTCTTATTTCCTGTTCAAGCAGCTATGGGGTATCCAAGAGTAATGTTCATGCAAATGATGTGGCAATAAAAAAAAAATGCACTTTAAGGCATCAATATAAAATAAATTCAGTTTAATTGCAGGGATGGATTACATTTATAGTCATGTAGTTTTTGAAGGGGTTTTTTGTTGCTGTTGATTTTTTAAGAGACAGAGCTTAGAGCCTTAAAAGTAAACATCACTGGGATCTCTTTGGAGTATTCTATAGCACATTTAATCCTCTCTTTATTTGGTGGTCTCATCTCTCAAAAAAAAAAAAAAATCAAAAAGACTCACCCAGACACTAGTACGTTTCATAGGAAGGTGAGTGATAAAACATTTAACTGAAAATCCTATATTTAAAATATCTCAGATCCATAACCAGGATCTTAAGTGCTGCACATATAGTGAACAAAGAATATGGACACTGCCCTGGACAATGTGCAATCTCAATATAAGGAATGAACACAACGTGAAGGAGAAATACAACCAGGGAGGTATCGGTGCAGTAGGAAGCAGCCAGATGGCAGGCGGAAGGCCCAAGTTAACCATTTCTCACAGTCACTGCTGCAAAGGATACCTGGGATGAGGAATGAGAAGGTGGCAGCACCACAGTCTCTCAGGCCCGGAACATGAGAGGAAGCACACGAAGAATTGCAAGGCTTTAGAAAGTGGGGTGAAGACAACTAACCAACTTTGTTGGCAGGGAGCAATGAATTTATCACTGAAAGCAAGGAAAACTGCACTCAGAGGCAAATAGAGAGGGGGTATTGTCACAAAAAATAACCACTTTGGCTCTGCGAGTAGCTTTTGTTTACTGAGTTATCACACCAACAATTCCTTCATTATGGACATGAATTGTATGTGGGTTAATAAGATGTGAAAGAGTATCTAAGATTTATCCCTCGCCCAGATGGGAGGACTCAAAATAAGACCGAGCTGAAAATGAAAGACATGTTATCAGCCTGAGTAATAAGAGGGCAAGGCAGTATTATTATTCACCATAATTCCTTCTCTATTGCTTCTCTATCATCTCTATCAAAGTGAAATCAGTGTTTTTTGAGGCACACAGTAATATGCTTTTCAGTATCTCTACATACCAACAATTGTAAGTTTAAATGCATCAGAAGCGAGCAGACAAGCAACAGAAGCCACCAAAACCGTTAACTCTGCATCATTTTGCCCTGGGTTTCCTCATGAAGGGCAGTCCAGTGCAATCATTTGGTCTCCCTGTGTCAACAATTCTCCCTATTTTACCCATCCCTCCTGCTACTGTGAGTTGATTACACAGAATATTCCAGGCTGAACCAAATTTGCAAGTGGGTCCTTCCCTTCACTGAGGGAGAAGTGGGAAGAGTCAGATCTCAGTCTGTTTAACCCAGCCACAAAAGGAAAGCGCTGGCAGCCGATGGCCAAGCAGTCAAGGTGCAGTTCTGAGCTGCCCCTGGGCCAGCTGGCAAAGCCAAGCGCACGCAGGCAAAGAGGCTCCGGGAAGTTGTGCTGGGGAAACCGCAAACCCAGGGGACACACGGGCCTTGCCCATATCACAAGGTGTCAGTGACTCAGGAGGATGGTGGACATCTGCATTATGACAGAAACATCTCCAGTAAATCAGCAGGAAAACAGATCAGCTAGTTCCTTTGATCCTGTTACGAAAACACTAAACTAGGTACATTTTTAATGGTGAATATTATAATGGAGGTTCCCCTCAGCTTTGGCTGACACATTAACAAGTTACTTGTAGAAGAGCTCACCATAGAGGAGCGCATTCCTATAAACCTGTTAACTGATTCTAAGTTCATCAAGGACATAAAGCTACATAGGTGATCAGCTTCCTAAACCAACACTTAAACGTTTTGCTCCATTCCAGCATCTATATTGGTTTAAAGCAGATTAA
>JAVCKT010098646.1:0-10563 GCA_032273925.1 Rhynchotus rufescens | reverse complement strand
GGAGGGAGTGGGGCGGCCCGGGGGCCCCGCCGCTCTGCGGGGCGGCCTTTGTTGCCGCCGGGGCGGGAGGCAGCGGGGGAAGGAAGGAGGGAATGAGGGAAGGAAGGAAGAAGGGAAGGAAGGAGGGAGGGAAGGAAGGAGGGAGCGGGGGCTTCCCTGGCACCTGCCCCCGCGGGGCTCGGCCGGGGCCTGCGGGGAGGGAGGGCGGCTCGAGCCCGGTTCGGAGCAGTGCAGGCTTTAAAATAATAATAATAATAATAATAATAATAACCATCGTCACGAGCATGGATTTGGTTTGCCTGCGGTGTGGCCGGGGAGCGCGAGGGGCCTGCGACGGTGTTGCCCCTGCGCTGGGGTCGCCCCTGCGCTGGGGTCGCCCCTGCGACGGTGTTGCCCCCGCGCTGGGGCAGGCGGCAGCCGCTTGGGGGGCCGGGGCCGCTCCGGGCCTCCGTGCGGAGCATCGCGCCGCCAGCCCGGAGCGCCCGCCGTGGGGCTCGATGCCGTCCGCCCCCGAGGTGCCGTGGTCACCTTGAAGGAGGAGCGCCGGCGCTGCCAGCCCTGGCCGCGGGTGCCCGCGGAGAGAGCGGGAAGCCCGCAGCAGCCCGGGCCCGCGGAGGGCTGAAGGGAGCGCGTTCGTTTTTCACCTGTCGTTTCGTAATTAAGCTAATCGAGATTCCTGGTTGACGTGAGGAGCTGTCAAGGATTTCGGCGCGGGTGCGTGAGTCAGGAGCTTGTGTTGCTGGTGGGGTTTGGGCGGCTTGGCGCCGCGGCACCGCGGCAAGGTCTGTGCACACACACACGCGCGTGCCGGAGGGTTAGATTCACCGCGGCCAAATCCAACTTCCCCGCGCAGAAAAGTAGATTCTGAGTGTCGCAGCAAGTGCAAAGGAAGGAAGGAGCGTGTGGGGCGAGCGGCGCCAGAGCCCTGTGCCCGTGCGCAGCCCCGTGCCGGCTGCGGGAGCCTCGTGCAGATGTCCCTGGCGATGCTTTGGGAAGCGTCCTGGTCTGAGAAGCGGGGGCCTGCGGGTCAACTGTGCCCTTTGCGTGTGTATCTTGTGGTATTTTGCGAGTTTGGCGCAATGTGGTCGCTAACAAGAGCCGCTGGGGAGCTTCCAGCATTTGCAAATGGGAAGTGTTTAAAACTGCTCTGTGAACTGAATCATGGTGAGCAACCACCCCAAATTTCCGTTGTGTTTTCAGCTGGTAGGTGGGTATGTCTGTGCAGCAGTACGTTGGGTACCGGAGAGGTGCAGCTCTGTGAACAGGACGTGGTGCCTTTGCTTTACCACCCCAGTGAAGAAGTGCTGGCAGTCTAAATTGGGGGGCAGCTTTGGGTCTCCTGTGCGGTGTGGACCTCTGGTTAGATTCGAGCCTGCTCTGGAGAACTGAACACCTTTGACAGCAATATAATTTGGATTTATTTCAGCCAACCCAGAAAATCTGTTACAGTACAACAGTAGAATATGAGGGAATGGTATTCTTCGTTTTGGTAGGAGCTGGACAGGGTTGTCAGCTTTTCCAGGTTTCCGTGTGGTTTCAAGCTGCTAGTCTTCCAAAAGAGTATATGTTTTGGATTAAATGGTTACATTGAATTATATTCCTTTTCGTAGCAGGCTTGCTATCTGTTCAATTTACATTGAAATGGGTTAAGTGCAACATTGTTGTGAATTTCCTCAAAACCCGCTTCTAAGTGTACTACAAGGTTTCTATGTCACGCTTTAAATGAGAGTTGATATTTCCATTAGATTCTCTTTTCTTTATTTGCAGATTCCCGGCTCTTGCTTTATAGTATTACACAATAGCAGGGCTACGGGGAAGAAACCCTCTCATTTCTTGCTCTTTCGGCTAGCAATGACGAGGTGTGAGCATTTATTATTGCTCTTGTGTTTTCAACATGGAAATAAATCTAAGTTGGAAAGCTGCATGATGTTCCTTCATCTGCTACATGAAGTAGCTTGGAAGATACGCTGAAGGCCAACTGGGTAGGCATGAAAACCTTGGTTTTTAGCTCCATGGCACTGGAACTAAACTGTCAGTAGTAGTAAAGTAGTAGCAGCAAAGCAGAGAGGCCCCCGGGACATAGTGATGTGTGGTGCTGTGCGAGCTAGCAGTGTGTTTCCCGTGGCTAAGCCTTGCCTTATTAATTATTTTGTAGTTTTCTTCAAGCATGCAGCTGGACTTGTTAGCATGTGGAGAGACTCCGGGCTGCTTTCCTGTGCAAAATGAATGATGGCTGTGGACAGAAGCCCTGCTTGCAATCGAAATGCTCGTAACTGTCAGGAGATGACATCAGTTTCTAAGCCTTGGTGCTCGTTCATCTCCCAGGTGTTGATGTTATGGACTTAGGTTTTGTAGAGCTTGGGCTTTTGTGGTGTTAGGTCATGGGAATGTGCTCGACTTTCTGAGGATCCGCTAACCTGGAAGAGGCAACAGAAAAGCCCCTCGTTGGCCTCCAGTTCTGCTGCTGCACACCAGATCTGCCGATGCTGACCAGCAGTTTTGTTAGTGTGGGTAACTGATTTCGAGTTCCTGTTGCACAACAGGGAATGTATCATCCCACAAGCCAAAGGCCGTAGTTGAAACTTCCTGTTAGGAGCCTGCCCTTGTTGTTGTCTTGCTCGTTCGAAATCCAGACTTGGGAGAGAAGATGCGTGGCTTACCTTGAGAAACCCTAGTCATAAATTATTCCCATTCTGCCTGAGATCATTAAGTCTTGTCAGGTAGCTCACTTCTCCAGCTCTATACTCTGATACTGAGTTGTCATCTTGTGAAAACGGTTTCACTCTGCTGTAGCTGCCGTTGTCTCCTGTGGAGACGTTGCATCCTCACACCAGGCTGTCCACACCTTGTCCGAGCTGCATAGGATAAGCTGGTCTTAACTAGACATAGTTATACTGCCTATGGGTACCTTTTTCTTTTTAACTAGCTGCCTGGCAGCATAGAAAAAATAAATGCAGTTTTCTGTATTCCTGTTGCCAATCTTATTGCCGGAGGCTTTGATGAGGTTCTTTGGGTCATTTGTCAGGGATGGGGAGGACTGTTGAGGCAGTTGGAGGGTCCATCATACAGCTGCTGTGTATCTCACTTGTTCTTCATGTTAGGTACTGCCATATCAGAGCTTAACAGTTGGAGAAGTAACAGACATGCTGCATAAAAACTCCTGGTTTAGTGTTGTCCAGCGTTTTCTAACTCTAAATGTTTTGTTTAAACACCCTGGGTCGATTTGATGCTTGTCCTGTACCAGGAAGGAAATGTTTGTGCTGTTTTAAAGGTGAAGACTCAGCTTCAGCTGATCAGGTTATAGTTATTTGCACAGGGAGTGTTTAAAACTGTAAGGATTTTAGGGAATGAGGCTTTTTTTTCCCCCCTTTTTTATTACTTTATTTTTAAAGAAAAATTGTTGAAGGATGTTGGGGCACTGTTGGCTATTTGTCCTCCTGACCAGCTCAACATCCATCCTCCTCCATGAGGGACACCAGTGATTCGTAGTTTACTCGACTGAAGCAGGTTTTTGTACTTTTATAGGCCATATATTTATTTTTCATTTTTTTCCTTTCTCTAGAAGCTGCTAGAAAAGGAGGGTTGACTGGGACATGGCCTGAGGATAGCAGCCAGGTGAGGAGGCTGGAGCTACAGTTTCAGGTGCTAAAGAAGAGCAGGTCTCATTTCATTGCTATCTGTTTTGCAAGTGAGGAAGGCTACTTATTTATTTATTAAATTTTCATTGTGTTTTTGACTATATTTACGAGTGTAGTTTTCATGGACATATATTCTGGGTTTTTTTTTTTGTATTTTTTTTCCCTATGAACAGCTCCGGGGAAAAATTTTCTGTTCTCTGATCAGAGTGGGATTGTGCAGTTAGCACCATTTTTGACAGTTTTGTTGGTATTTTTGAGTTTTGAATAACAGTAGTGAATCTTTTTGCCTTCCCCTGCTACATACACACCTGTTGAGCATGGAAGCAGAACTGTCCATATTGAGATTTGGGGAAAAGACTTGTTTTTTGATGTGAATTTGGAAGTTGGCTCGTTCAGTGACGCTTCCTTCTTAATTTCTCTGAGTTTTGGAGTTTTGTTAGCCTCTTCTGGAGGATTCTGTTTTCTGGCAGGTGACCTCTCCAATCCAGCAGAAGGGTGAGAATTATAACAGGGACAATTTTGAACAACTTCCCATGGCAAATGTGAATGCAGATATCCACTTCAGAAGTGGATTTCTTCAGAGCTCTTATTTCATGCCCTTCTCTCTTGCTCTAGAGATACTGCGTAAAGCAATGCCTTCTTTTTCTTTTCCCCAGTAGCTTTATTAACTTCACCGATCATGAAGGAGGTTATTCCACTCCCTGAATTATCCTCTTCGCCTTTTTAATGGAAAAAAAAAAAGTTTTGGGGTTGAGATGTGCGTTTGGAGTTTGTGGCAGCAGTTTTGGGGTGAGCGGCCACCAGCCACTGTAGATAAAGGGAGGTAAGGATGCGGTTGGAGATACAGTTGATTCCTGCCTCTTTCCTCAGCATTGTCCAGGGTTCTTTATATTAAAAAAGAAAAAAAAAGATATGACTTGAGTGAGAAGGTGGCTCAAGAGGTCTTGAACACAATATTCATCCGTTTTTCAGTCTCAGTCATGATTTTGACACCGTATCACTGTGCAGTGTAAAATCAGTGGGTTTGTTTTGGGGCAATCTCCCTGGATTTGCTTGCTGTCAGTATCATCATGCCAAATGGAGCGGGGATGGGATTGAGCCGTGCTTATCTTTTTGCATTTCCATGCGTTTATTATTTTCAGAGGCGGATGTGTTAAAAATATCAGCATCATTCAAAGCTGGTAGATTTGGTTTGTGTTAACTGGTAGTTGTAGCATGTTGCTTCCGGAGATGGCCAAAACCAAACCAAACCCACACAGAAACACCCCAGACATGCACACTAAGAGAATATCTATGCGTTTCTGTAAAACATATGACAAAATAGTAATTTGGCTGAACATCTAAGAGAGGTTTGGAGTACCTGGGCGGTGGAAAATCCCCAGATGGAAAGGAACTGTTTGGAAGGCCTGCAGGGGAGGGGAAATGCGGTTAAGAAGTTGAAGCAAGCTCACCTGTACCTGCAGCACTTGTTCTTCACTTCTGTCTGGGCTGTATTGCACTTGCATGGAATTCCAGTGCATTTGGACTTGCATGGAATCCATCTCCTTAGCTGGACTTGAACTTTTCTGAGTTTTTAGCTTGATGATATGCAGGCTTCAGCAGCAATATCAAATGAAGCAGATCAAGCTCCCGCACCGCAGAGAGCTGGAGCAAAGTGTTGCATGGATTGGCCTGACTTGGAAATGAAAAAGGGGGATATTTTGGTCGCAGGCTGCTGTTTTTCGGACCGCTACGGACTTCACCTCCGTGCTGTTTCGACGGCTGTTAGTGGGCTTGCGACTCCTTCCTGCAGCTGCAAGTGTTGCCAAGGCTTCTTCCCTCCCCGTGGCATTTTACGGAGGTGCTTGGGCGCTCTCCGAGAGGCAGTGCGGAGGGGAAGGCCGTGCTTTGTGCCTGCCCGAGCGCACAGAGCACAGGCTGTCCCCAGCGGCGAGCAAGGCGGGAGAAGGGCACGTGCCCTGAAGCACGAGCTGAGCCTTTGCGTGCCGGCTGGTTTGCCACCCAGGGCGTTGAAATGCCGTGGAGCGGCCCTTCGGCTGTGAGATTGGCCTCGGCTGCAGCGTGCAAAGCTCCAAACCAATGGATTTGCCTCGAGAATGCCATGGCTCAAGCTTCCCACCCCATTCCGAGGATGGAAGCGGTCTCATTTTCCGCAGTGTGATGCTAGGAGCGGGGATGCTACAAGTACAGCGAAGCTTAAAAAGACATGGTCAGAGCTGGCAGTAGTGTTGTTATCAGCCTGGAAGCTAAAGGGACTGATCAGGACTGAAATTAATTTTATTCCGGAGTTTAATTAGGTTTGCAGAAAAAGCGATGCCTTTCTAGGCAGAAGCAGATATTCCTCATAAACAACCCTATGAAAGCGGCACACATTTTTTTTTCTTTTTGAGTATTGCACTGCAATTTAAATCCTGATGCTGAAGTCGGTAACAGTTTAGCAGTGAGCCACAACAGAAATGTAAAAACAAGGTCTCCATGGATATGATCTGAGAGGATGCTAATTTGCTTGTTAATTAGTTTTGCCGAAGTTTCCTTTTCGCTGTTCCAAGCAGCGAGGATAAAGCGGGGAAGAATATTTAATTCAGGCTGGGAGCGGGTCACAAAGTAATCCAGGAGCATCTCTTCAAGCTTGTGTATTTTGGCAGAGTTGCAAGGTACAAGAGCAACGTTTCTCACTTTTACCTTTATTGCAGAAACTTTTGGGGAAGTTCTGTTTGTAATTTGGAACGTGACCATTTTTAATTGTGCTGATTTCTTGCTGTTTGTTAGAAATCCCTTAAGTTGGCTGGTGGTGCCTGCATGCTTATGGAGACAGGAATCTGGGTATACTGTGTTAGTAGCTGGATCTTTTTTATTTTGTTTATTTTTGCCTAATTACTTGAGCAGTTTTTTAGTTGGTGTAAATTGAAATTGCCTGGTGAGCAATGAAGCTATAGCTCATTTTTTGTTTCAGGAGTGCACATACATATATATGCTTCAAATATATACAGTAGTCTGCTTTTTGTAATAAATGGGAGCAAAGAAAATGCAGGCATTGCAAATAATGCACATGGAAAAAATCAGTTAGCTATGCATGTCCTTAAATTGCTGCTTTATTTTTTATTAGTTTTTTAAAGCAGATCTGAGAAGTGTTTCCTAAAATTTTTTTTTTTTTTTTTTTTCTTTTTTTCCTGCAAGCTAGCCCAGATTTAGCAAACAACATAGCAAGATAAGGGTTTATCTTCCTCTGACACGGACAGAATAAGCTGGAAAGCTTAAAAGTTTCGCCCTGCTTTCCTTTCCGTATCCTTTTTCATTGTCTTTGAGGAAGGGGAGGAAAAATGGCATTGAATGTGTAGCCTGTTCATAAGAGCTGTTGGTAACACCTGATTTTTGTAAGGACTAACATTTTGTATGAAAACATGATGGCACAACAGACCAAATTCAATTTATATAAATTCTCTGCACGCGAACTCCAGGTAGCGAAGTGGAAAACTCTGCTCCAAACATCCCAGAGCCCTCATCCATTGAAAGAAGTCACTTGGTTAACTTGTCTAGTTACTTTCTGTGGAGCTGGTGGGGAATTAAGTGCAACTGCAAGATGAAAGGCCAAGGGTTCTGGCTTTCAATTCTCATAGTGCAAAGCTCATTTCTGTCTGCTGTGGCAAAGGCTCTGCAATATCTAGGGGCATGGGGAGCACAGTGGCCAGAAATCACACTTCCATTTCCAAGCATTCAAGTACATTTGAAAAGGATCTCAGAATAAAGCAGGTTTCTGTATTGCTCAGGATTAATGATATTAAACATCTATTAAATTATATATTAAATTATATGTTAAAATATATATTTTGTAGTAGGCTCACAATGACATTTCCACATTTGTAACAATGATTAGTATAAAAAAAATGCAATACTGTCTCAAAACTTGTACTTCATAATAGCTTGTTCTGGCTTTCTGCTGTTGGTGGAGCAAGGTCTTTGTTAATCTGTCTTGAAGAACACCTTAGTGGCCCCAAATCAGGAGTTTTTCAATCAAAAGATAGTGAAAGGGGGAGGGCAGGAAGAGGAAGGGACCAAGAGAACAGAAATTTTGGACTGAGGTCTAAAAAATGTGCTTCCTGGGGCACCATGATTAAAATGGCTGACATCTTTTTATTTTAATGAAAAGCAACTTTCAAAGAATCTGTGGCTGTTTGGATTACGATAGTTTTTAATAGATAAGACATAGCTATCCTATTACTTGAGCAGGAGCGAGTTGCCTCACTGATTCCCCTATCTTTGAGCTGAAGGAGAGGCTCACTTTCAGAAGGATGTCTATAACAAATGCCCCCAAATCAGAGGACAATCTTATATGTGGATGATTTTATATATCATCTTATGGATGCTTTGTCTTATGTCTTACATCACTAGCTGCTTGAGCGAGAGCACCTTTAATGTGATTAAAGCAAAGTGGCTGAGCTGAAGGTGTCAGGTTAATGATACTAAACAGCACTCGCCAGCTCTGGTGGTTAATGAGTATATTAACAGTAGGAGACCCCATTGTTTTGGAAAGAATGACTTAAGAGATGGGTGACATAGTAAGTATCTTTAAGAAAGATTTTGGTGAGATCTGTAATAATACGACTTGTCTGAACTTTCACGTTGCACCCAGCTCAGTCTCAAAGGCAGAAGCTTCATTATTTGCAGGTTTGTGGTTTATGGGGAATAGCATTTGGGTTTTTATTCCTACCCCTGCTTTCCAGTATTTTCCAGTATTTCCCCTGCTTTTATTCCAATAATTGGGTTTTTATTCCTACCCCTGCTTTCTTGCTTTCACCGGTGCCTGCTGTGGCGCACCTCTCACCCGTCCCTCTTGGGCACGTCTTGCTTTGCGCTTGTCTTGCTGGGGGCTGCAGAAGTTCCCCCACGGATCGAGAAGAGCGGGCGCCCTCCAGACCTGCAGGATCATCGGGATCCATCAGCGGGATTGCGGGACAGCAGCAGGGAAGGAAAGTGTGAGCCCCGCCAGGAGAAAGGGAAGCTGCATTAGGGACCGAGCTCTGTTCCACGGTCAGCGACCGTCTCCTCCGCCTTGAAGAGGCTCTTGCTGCAAACCCGGAGCCGGCCTTGGTGCTGCCCGGCTTCCTGGCAGTGTTTCAAGGAAATTAATGCGTTATTTTGCTCTCCCTTTCGGTCTGTTCTTGATATTCTGCTCTTAAAAGAAGTCCTGCTCTTGAGAGAGCAAGCAAGCGAGAGCACATGCACGCGTGCTGGTTTGCCAGAACATTCAGTTATCCTTTTTCCTGTATTTCTGAAGTGTATGCTATATTTCTCATCTGCCTTTTCTGTGTGTGTTTGGGCTCTTTTTTTGTTGTTGTTGGTGGTGGTATTTTTTTTTTTCCCCAGAGCTGGTCTGTGGATTTGCTGGAGCTCCATTGCTGATGCAGTCTGCTGAGCTTCGCTCTTTAAGTACATTGGATCGACGCCAAACTGTTGCTCGGAAAACAAGATTGCTACAGAGCAGTCCCTCAACATCCTTCCGCAGTAATTCAGGGCAGGGAAGAAAACCACGTACAGCAGTGTTGGGAATGATGCACTCGGACCTTGCTCGTGCCCTTTTTGTTGGCGGTGCTTTGTTTGGAATAGCACTCTAAGCATGAAAGAGAGATTTCCAGGATTGCTCCTGAAATGGTCAATTGATCGAGCCACCTTTTGGGTTTACATTGGGAGTCCAAATAGAACTGTTTTTGCCCGAGCATAGATCTTTTTGCCCTTATTTTTCTTTCACACTGAGATCATTTGACATCAACTTAATTGTTTCCTACCGAGAGACTCGGGATTGACCCCCTTTTGCCTGTAGGACTGGTGATCACGAAGTAAAAAGCAGTTTGGTTTTAGACAAGATGCCTTAATCCTTCATTTCAGCTACTGTGTGCTTTGTTCCTTAAATCCCCTTGGCCCGAGCGATGCAAGGATCAACATTTTCCTCTTCTTTCTTTTGCTGGATGGGGAAGTGACTGCAGAGACTTTGCAAGTTCTTTTGAGGCCAAACACAGGAAATTTGGGGGGTTTTTAGAGCGTGCTACTGCTAAAGCAGTCAGCAGCTCTTTAATGGTTCAAGGAAGAAAAAGAATGATTCTGCTATTACTTTATGATATATTTTGGCTTTTAAGTTTTTTTTGGCTTCTTATTAAGCTAAGCTATGGAAACTTTAGGCTGTCCCCACTAATGTATTTCCCCCCTGATTTATGTTTTCCTCTCTCTCTCCCCCTTTGCGGAAAGGGATAATTTAAATTCACTTTAGGAAGGTACTTGGGACACAGAGCGTTGCTCAGCCGTATTTGGAAAGTGCTTGGACAGATTACCTGCCTATTAATGAGAGAAAAGCCTGGTGGCCTAGGAAAGGTTCTGTAGTGAGTGTAAATGAGTTTTCTGCGTGATTTTTAATTAAAAGAACGAGCTCTCCGGATTTCAAGCCCTGAGAACTGCTGGGGGTGGCGGCGCTCTCCACCTTTGCCAGCGAGTCCCAAGGGGGCTGCGGATGAGGCCGGGCTCGGGGACGTTCAGTGCGACGCGGGCTGCTAATCCCAAGTCGGGGCCGCTACACGAGCATTTAGGAAGGATAAGTGGCTTATTTCATTCGGTGCTGAGACATGAGGGATAAGCAATACTCCTTTGTGGCATATTTGCAAAAAAAAGGGGCTTTAAGGATTGGGTTATTGCTGGCAACAGCAATCGCTAATATTAAATAAGTCCTGGTTGAACTTGCCGGGTGGGAGAAAGAGCCACCGAGCCAGCGTGGGGAGGTGGCAGCCCCACTTGCTGCCCTGCGAGGGCAGGGGGATGAGCACGGGGACATGGGGGAGAGCTCCTGTGACCAGGGGACACCCGAATTCCAGGACGTCGCTGCATCCCGTCTTTGCTGACTCTGCAATGCAGCAGCAACGAGCTCGGGGCCCAAATCCGG
>JAVCKT010098645.1:0-10564 GCA_032273925.1 Rhynchotus rufescens | reverse complement strand
GCGGCGGGGCGTGCGTGCAAACGTGGAAAGGCACGCGTGGAAACGCGCGCCCGGGGTTGTGTGCATGTGTGCAGCGGCGGCGAGCAGGGGTGGGCAGCGCCGCTTTCGGGGGGCGCCCCTTGCCGCTGCGGCGGGTGGGGGCCGGCGGGACCGCGGCTTTGCTGGGCCCGGCCGCCCCCGTCCCCATCCCCGGGGCCTTGCGGGGAGGCGGGAGGCGCCGCGGAGAAGCGCGGGGGCGGCCCGGCCCGCGCTCCCCATCCCGCTCCGAGTGGCGACGGTACCGGGAGGGACGCAGACACCAGAGGGGGGTCCCCCGGTGCAGGGGTCTGGCCCGCGGGGCGCCTCGTGCGGTGGCTGCTGCGGACCCGCCGCGCGCTTTGGAGCGCCGGGAGAGCATGGGAATATCGGCGGGCGCGCAGGGAAGGAGCGGGGGATGTGGCTGCCGAGGCGCTGCTTTCCCCGCGCGGCGGGTGATGCCGGGGGCTTGCGGCGCCTCTTGCTTTGTGCCCAGCTTCGCACCCTCCTCCTCCTCCTCTTTGTCCCGAGCGTGTCCCCGGCGCGTCCCGCCGCGGTCCCTCCTCCTCCTCCTCCCGCTGCTCGGCGGGGTTGAGCCTGTTGCGTCCTGGGGAGGCGCCCGGAGACCCCCCGCGCCCCTCACCTGTGCCCTGGTCCAGCGCCTCCTGCGGCCAAGGGCACCGCTGCTGCTCATCGACGCTCCCCGCGCCCCGATTCCCAGGCACGTTAGGTCTCCTTGAGTGGAAAATGATTGGAGGGTGTGTGCTGGGTTGTGCCCGACCTACCTTTTCTTTTATGGTGAAGTGTGCTCTTTCCCATGGGGATGTGTGGGAGATAAGCATCGGGAGGCTCGCCCGCTGCAATGAAAGCAAATGGGCTTATTAGCCTGATTGCCGCTTCTGCGGGTGAAGCACACAGGTCGACCCGTGTCGATCGCAGAGTCCATATATTGCACCGGGCAAATAAATGCATGGGGCCTTGGTTAGGAGAGGTTTGCTTTCAGAGGCGAATGAAAAGGTGGACAACATCTTACAAAATGTACATGTCATTATTAGGCTTTCCTTAAAGCGCATCAAATGCTCTTACATCACTGTTAACTGATAGGTATGTTAGCACAGAGTTATGCTGATAGGTATGTTAGCACAGAGTTAAAAAATATTGCTAAAGCTAGAAAAATATAGCTGATGTTCCTTGCTTTTTTCATAGAAACTTGCAGTGACTGCACCCTACAGCAATTTACTGCAGCTTTTGCAAAGAGTTTAATCCTTCTGTGCTAGCCTTTATACACATGTTCATTGCATCAGGCATTGTGATAAAATGCATATTTTTACATCAATAAGTGCAGATACTACTACAATTTATTATACTTAAGCCACCTCTGCTGCAACTATTTGAATGTGCTACTTAGAGTTTTCTCGTTAAATGTACACGTCAGGAGACTATAGACTACTCTTTCTATTAGATTGAGTTGTAAAGACTTTTTCTGCTCGCAGCATGAGGACACGCATCATGTGAGGAGGCAGGGAGCATCAAACCCCCTGGTGGATAACTGCCTTACAAAAAAAGCAGAATTCAAGATAACTGATCCTAAAACAATGTGAAGAATGTGATGCAGATTGGAATGGCCCTGTTGTATTTGCAGAGGGTAAACAACTTGAGCTCAAGCTTTGAACATCGTGATGATATGAAATGTGGTTCGCGGTAAAGGATGGAAAGATTACTCTGACCGTCACAAGGGTATTGAAGTTTGGGCAAAATGTATCTTGGCATGCCCGTGGAAAAAGTGCCTTCGTGGAATTATTTCAGCATTTCCTGTTTTTCGGTTCGTGCCTGCTTTTGTCCTGTCAGCAGCTCAGGAAACTGGGGAATGCGAGGGTCTGTCGGAAAGTCCTCAAGCCCTGTCTGAGAGAGAGCAAAGGAGAGCAGCAGAGTCACTGCACTGAGCAACCTTAATGATTGGATTCTTTCAGCCTAAAGATTAATATCTACCTAGCTATGAAGTGTAATTGTGTAATTGCAAGGATTCTGTTGAAAAGTTGTGTTTGTAGTTTCAAACTGTTTTTGTGGCCATAATCCTTACTCAGTCGCCACTTGCACCAGTTTGTTCTTGGTAAGCTAGTGCGTTGCTTGTTCTGTTGGGGGCTTTGGTATCAATAGTCTTTTGAGTGTTCATCAAAAGACTGAATGATCCTAGAAAGGTGCCAAGGATGCTGCAGGGAGGCAGACCTGAACATTTCCATTTCCATTATCATCACTTGGGGTTCAAATCTACTTTGCATCAAAAATCTGGTTTAGTAAATGTGCTTAGGTTAGGACTAATGAAACATTTTATTATGTTCAGCAATAACTTTTTTCTTTTTTTTTTCTTTTTTTCCCTAAAAGTTAAGTGGTAAAGTTTGTAGGTGAGCCTGGTTATTAGGGCACTTGCCCAGGAAGTGGGGGAATTGGGGGAAATTTTGGTGTGATGGGGCTTTAATTCACATCTCTGGTTTCTGAATAGTGTCTTACTACCAAGTCGTTTCAACAGGTAATCCAAGGGTGGGAAAGGAACATGGGAAATCTTTCCAAACCCTTGTTTGAAACAGACCTGCAGTGGAGCAAGTTTAAGGGTGCAGAAAGAGAATGAGCAAGCTGTTGCTGTAGTTTGGCCAGTCAAAGATGGAAGGAGAATCAAACTACAGGCTTTCTGCTTTGGTTGCAAGCATCAATCGAGCATCTTAATCCAGGAGTAAAATACAGTTTTTATTGTATCCATCCCATATTTTTTTTCACCCAAAGAGGTGAATCATGCTCCTAGTACCTTA
The DNA here is from genome assembly GCA_032273925.1 of Rhynchotus rufescens. Classification (NCBI taxonomy): domain Eukaryota; kingdom Metazoa; phylum Chordata; class Aves; order Tinamiformes; family Tinamidae; genus Rhynchotus; species Rhynchotus rufescens. The sequence continues at coordinate 7,745 of JAVCKT010098645.1, read as the reverse complement.
CTGTAAGTACTCATGCATTCAAAGGCATCTTGTGGGTTGATCCTGTGTTTGAACCTAGGAGCAAACTTTAAGAATTTATTTGAATGACGATAAAGCTTTTAAATCTCCTTACACTTTCCAGATGAGCTGGATGCTGCATCTGTAAACATAGTCTGCGTGACTTAATTATTTAATTTCATAGGGACTTTAGAAGTGCTGTGCTGAAGTTTGTGGCTAATGGCTTGTCTAATACCTATTTGCATCCATCCTAAATTCCACATATTTCAAAGGAAGGGATAAGAAACTTGCAGCAAAGAGATGCTCTGTTTACAGGAGCAGTTTCTCCCTGAATCTCAACTGTCAAGAAGTTGACACCTCTTCTGAAATTGAAATGTTCCTATGTCACAAACAGTGTTTCTGTTCATTTAAAGAAATTTCCTTTAGACAGCTGTGCTATGCTTATGTTGATGTAAGTATTCTTAATGCTTCTTCAAGTACTAAAATAAACCTGAAGTCCCTTGAGATTTGCAGAGTCTTAGAGGCTTAGAACTCAGAGGCAGTGCTTGAGGTGAGACTCCTCAGCCTCACTTGCTGAGCGAAAAGATGCCAGGAAAAGACAAAATTACTTAATGAGTGTGCTGGGACTTGCTGAAAAAATAGGGGTTTTGGCAAAACCGGGCAAAATGGTGTATATGGCTCAAGTCCCCACTATCTTCACTGGAGCGTTAGAGTGAACCTGCACACCCCTCACTCACAGAAGACTCGGCACTGAAGGCCAGTGACTGGAGCATCCGTGTGGCATTAAATACAGATCGGGCATCATCATATTGGAAAGATTCAGAGATGTAGGAAGAATCATGTTAAAAGGTAATGAATCTCAGATTTGTATTTTTTGATCATTGATGATTGAAGTCTGAGTTGAGGGTGGGAGAGAATAAGATATTTGTTATTCTGGTAGTTTGCATGGCATATTTTATGTTACTTGTGGAGAAAATATTAATTGCTTGGCTGTCATTAGAAAGTCCTAAATTTCAAATTTATTTTTTACTGTTTTAATAGAAAGTCAGTACCAAAGAGCCACATACTTATTTGTTCTTCCCTCAAAGTACAAAGGTATGTGAAGCAGATAAAGCCCATGAAAGCATTCTAAGTAGACCAAAGATTAAGATAAAAAAGGAGGAAAAAAGAAGAATGTGTCATAAATATTTTCCCCATCCCCTGAAGGCTTAGAAAACTCATCTCTGGAAAGTCTAGATTATCAACGTATGCTGATCAGTTGTTGGTATTTATGGTACTTTCACACAAGATCTTCAGATGAGGAGGGCCTCGCTCTGATTTTTTGGCAAGGAGCTGAGCAGCTGCTGTCCCCAAGGCAGGCCAGGCCAAGGTGTCCCTTTCTGACAAAGCAGAGGGACAGTGCCATGCAGGGCCCTTGTGAAATGGCATTGATTAGGGCAGGAAATGTGATATCACATTTCTCATATATGTCTTTTGGGCCAGTTGTGTGGTATCTTTGGCAACTGTCTATCTTACCCTAGTGTCCAAGGCACTGTATAATATATACGATATAGCAGGTACTATCAATCTCTGAGGTTTGAGTGAGTTTGTAGCTGGCGAAGCTGTGAGTCAAAGCCAAACAAAAAAAAAAAAAAAGAGATACTGTCTTAGGTCAAAATAGACTTTTGAATTGTTTTTAATTAAGCACTTCGTTTTAATGCTTTTGCAATAATGCAGTACTTTGAGAGATGAAAAATGCTTTTGCCACGAAATAGAAGTCAGTGTTGTTTTGCACGTTATTTTCAGATGTTAAAACTTGCATGTGTTTACACAATTATGAAAAAAAAATAAAAGACAAATCTGGTAGTTACAGTGGATGAGAAGAACATTGTAAAATTTAAAGCCACAGATGTAAATAGCAGTATAAAAATACTTTTACAGTCTAAGCATTTGAGAACAGGTAGAAGCAGGGAACTTAAACTTCTGTCAGTGTGGGTTAGTGATTCTGCTATCCAGGAAGCTTTGAAGTTTTTCACTTTGTGCTCCTGGCAGAACTAAAGAGAGGATATAGATTTTTACCAAATTAGATTAAAAACAAAAACAAAAAAAGCAAAACAAACAAAACTCCAAAACCTGTCTCTGTAAAATCCCTTTTTCTTCAAATGCCATGAGTTCATGTGATTCTTACACAGAGAGGGAGGGAAAGTCTCAACCACTTTGGGCCTGAACTGGCCCTTGCATAAGTGGATTGCAAGGCACCAAAAGCACCAACTAAGGTGGGTTAGTGGTCAGCATTGCTTTGAGTTTTCTACACTTTTCTACCAGTCAGCCCCCTGTGGATCCTACCATTTCTCTGTGTGGACAGTGCAGATTTGAACCCTTAGCAATTCCATCTGTTTTATTAGCTGTAACCTGTTACCTTCTAGTGACTTTTTTCGTAAAATATTATTTAACACAATGAAGACGCCATCACATATACCCACTAACTAATTCTTTTAATTAAGTTTTGGGTTTTAAAGCTGTTTTGAAAGCATAATGTAATTACTTTTGAGTTCATTTATTGTTCTGTGAGATCCAGTCCTCCTCTCAGTTCCCGCATGAGAATAAAGGTTAAAAAGCTATTTAAGAAACAGTCTTCCTGAAATGCAAACTTTGTTTTTGCCTCAGCTCTCTCTGCATTTTTACTGCTGTTTTGATCCAAAATGACCTTGAAGACAGACTGCCCCCTCTCTTGTATAAGCTTTTATTTGCAAAAAGACAGCAGGAATTGTTGTATGGATCTGCTGGGAAGGAGTTAGTAGGAAAGGACTCTACAGCTAATATGCCCAAATTCATAAAGTAGAAAGACCTTTCTTTCAAGTTGAAATCATGCTCAATTTAAAAAAAAAAAACCTCTTGTGAATTGTCTTGGGTTTTAAAGTTTCTAAGTGACTAACAGCATAAGCACTTTTCCCAAGAGGTAGGTTAATATTTAGATAGTCTTGATTCTTTTTTTTGTGGTAAGTCTCTTGAAAATCCGGTGGGCTGAATTCAACTTAACTGCTGTAACAGACAAATCAGTCTTCACACTGAATTTTTGCATTGGCCATATATTTGCCCTTTGTGGCAGACTGGAAACTAGTGGGTTTTGAAACATTCTGAGAGATATCCTGAATAAATTAGATCCACATTTAAAAATACATAGTTGGAGACTTGCGGCTCTTCAAACAAAAACTCTTGGTTGAGAGTGTGATCACTAACAAGTATGTTCGCTGCATAAAACTGAAGTAGACTTATTTTGCAGAAGACTTACTAATAATCAAAACTGATATTCAGAAAACTCATTCCCTTGCAAAAGATGATAAATAGATGGAGATGTGATACTGAAAAGTGTGAAGAAATCTGTATTCTCATCAATGAATACTATATACATACATAGACGTACATATGCATAAAATTTTCAGTTCTTCTGCTACCCAGGAAGTGCAATTCAGTATTTAATGGTGGATACAGGAATGTTTTCCTCTAACAAAGACATTTAACAGTAAATTCTTCTTGCAGAGTTCCAAGAAGTTGTCCTTTCCTATCTTCTGCTGCGATGTGTGATTATTTTGCATGCTTCAAGATGTTACTAAGCCCCTCTGCCCCTCTGGTAAATATTAGGTGAAGAATAATCTAGTATGCTTGAGAATATTGCATCACTAATGTGGCAATATGTGGCTTTTAAGAAGAAAATGAAAAGCTGTATTCCTGTAGAGGTTCAGCCCTGTGCTGTAAAAGGAAGTGGTCAAATAACCTACTGCTTCAAATACCTTATGCAAAACTTGAGACAGAGGCAGGGCAAGTGACCAATGTGGGAAGCAACTTAGGAAAGGAGATCATGTTTGAAAGGACCAGACAGGAAGGGCGTTACAAAGAGCTTTAAAATGTTCTCCCAATATTGTACATATAAGTTGTACATGTAAGATAAGCTGCAAATATTTTCCTATAGAAAACTTTTTTCCCCCCAACGGTTGTTTTTCTTACCAGCAAACTATACAAGTGGAGAGCTTGTATAAAATAATTCAAAACAACTTCTACAGTCATGGTTTAAGTTTTCTCATGGACTTATTAACACTTTAACAGCAAAATCCATCGTTTTTGGAAATCAGTGGCAGAAGTTGGACTGCCTTTATCAGATCTTGGATTTCAACTACCAAGCATAAGTGCAAGCAGGAGTTAGTAGGGTGGCCCTCGATGCTCAGTTAGCTCATATGGATGGTTTGTTCAGTTCTCTGGAAGCGTTTGCCGACAGCTTTGCCGTCTGTCACCAACATAGCTGCACTGATCAAGGAGGCCGTGTGTGAGGAGGCGTTTGCGTGGGAGGAAGGAAACAGCAGCTGCCGGCGCTTCTGCCTTGGCATTTCCACTGCAGAGCAGCACCTGGGGTCTGAATTTTCCTCTGCTTCCACATACATGGTGTCAGCAGGACTAGCTTGGGTCCACAGTGCAGACACAGAGTCCACATGTCCCTGTCGAGCCGCTTTGGTGCCCACCACAGCCAGCCCTCCTGCCCTGGGTGGCAGGCACAGCCCTGGCCTACTCCTCACAGCTATTTCTGTTCCACCCAAACTGGAGTATCCAGGCAAAAAGTATTGGACTGGCTTCGGGAGACTCCAGCACCTGTGTTTGAAAAGTCAATTAATCAAATTACATCTGCCCATTTTCTGGACCTTGCTTTGCTGGTGTGTGGAAAACGATTTGCTGGTAGGATTTCCTCACTGGAGAAAGGTGGGAAAAAAATCTGAGCTCTTTGCCTAGTTTTCCTTTATAAACGGTCCCAGTTTAAATATCTGAATAACTAGTATGTGTTTTATCCTCCATGGGGCAGCCATTCATCCAATATATTTGCCTTTATAGTGCGCTTTTTTGTTCCTATCCGGCGCTTGGGAATGCAGTAAAAAAGGGCTGTGACTGAGTGCTAATGTCTCGCATGATTAGGTCGTTTCTACTTTATTGGCTGAGAAAGGCTAGATAACAGGAGGCTGAAGAGAAGGCTCTTTGAATGCTCAGCATCTGTGGAAACCCTGGTTTAAATTAGGGTTGTGAAATATATGCTGTTGAAATTTCAAAGATTCCATTCATGATTATTAGCCTGTAGAGTCTCAAAAATGCATACTTTTTTTTTTCTTTTTAACCAGAAATACCCTTTGCACTGTGCTAAAGAGTTAAAAAATTTTGATGGTAGTTGGAGGGATCAAGTTAACTCCACTAGCTTCAGGAGAGTTGCATGAGATTTTAAAATTATCCCATAGATGCCAATTAGACTACTTGTCCTTACATAAATGTATCTTGTTTACATGGTAAGAACATTCAAATAGAAATTTGTCTTATAAATCTGGAGCTTGATGATTTGTGCCTAAAACTAGGTATTCCTAAAAGCTTGGTTTTGAATGTTAACAATAAGTCGCCTTTTCACTAGGTCAATCAGCATTTTAGAAACCATATATCTTTTGCTAATGTAAAAATGTGAGCGTGTTACTGAAAGAGACAATTAGCAGTAAGCAGGAGTTTTAAGTCAAGGCTTACAAGACTCAAATCCTTTCAAGCTTGTTTGCAGTTTATCTTCGTTATCTTCCTTGAAGTAGGTTTACAGTGCGCCTGCCAACATCCCCCAGAGTAAGTCCATCATTGCTAAAGGCATGCAGCAAGTACAAACACTAGGGTCAGCCGAATGACCACTCTGCCTCGGAGTGCTTTCAAAACGGGCAGCTTAGTTTCCGGCATATTTCATAATATTCTAACGGGGAAATATCGCCTGGAATAAATGAATTTGTAAAGGACAGTATAGGTTTTCTGTGAGGTGGGAGAGGCTGTTCTCTGCAAGTGATCCGGAGAAGTCTACGGATGGGCTGGGAACTTCTGCCTGAACTGTGGTGACTAAAGGAGGAGAGACCTTTCCCTGGCTTTGGGCAATAGTGTGTGATGGGAAGGCAGGAATATAGCAGCATGAATGAATCATGACTACTGGTGGATAAATATATTCGGTTTATATCTTGCTGCTTTTGTATCTTGCTGCAGGGCAAAAGTTACACAGTGCTGCTTATCTCCAGGGACATGCCAGGTCCCTCTAAACCTTTTTATTGCAGGTACTTGGAGTAAAGAGGTGCTAATGCCACAGCTAAAAGTGATAACTGCAAAATCAAGGTTTGAGTGTCTTTGCTAGGCCAAAAGCTCTCTTACAGTGAAACACAAAGAGAGTAAGGAGAGGTCATGGTGTAGAGACAGAAAAAAATGTCAAGATAATTACCCAAAAGAAAAGCCCTGTCTATGCACACCACAATATGAACTACAGGATGATACAATCTCTCTCTATAAATCCTGAGGTAGCTCCCTGATCTTTTATGTGCTTGAGGACAATGGAAAAATATCTGGTGCCCTCTCGTTAGCTCAACTTTTTTGTAAGCATTGCATTTGACACATTAAGTCAGCAAAAGAGTTTGGGCTGTTTCAAGGTAGGGTCCATAATGAACTCCATGAGTTTTACTGCGGTCAAACTAGCTTTGTTGAATGTTAAGTTAAAGGACTTAACTCCAGGTCTTCAGACTGTTAGAATTTTCCCGATTTATCCTTTGGGCTGAAATGCATAATTCTTTTTAGGCCAAAGGCAAAATACTTTCAGGACACTTAACTAAATTTCATGTGCCTGGCTGAATGAATTATTGAGCGTTGATGGTAGCACGGAAGAGAATACTCTTTGCTTTGAAACACTAGTTGCTTTTTCTCTCTCTAATTTTGTATACTGAATATTACTTTTCAGAAATTTATTCCATATGAAGACAAAAAGACAAATCCTTTTTTTTTCCTTCCATGAAGAGAGTTACTGTAATATAGTAAAATCCTGGTTTGAAACTGGTGAGAGTCTGAAACATACAATGTTTCATACATGAATAGCAAAATGTATATTATGTAATATACATATATACAATATACATATATCATGTATATACATGAATAGCTCTGTATATTATTTAATTTGCTTCTCTGTGACCAGTAGACTTAGATGAATAGTATAAAGATCTGAAATTTTCTAGGTTGCCTTGAGTAAAGAAGAAAAAAAAAGATATTCTTTAGTTTCTATCAAGAGCAGAATGCCACCTCCACAGCACACTGAAAACACATTATAAGTGGGGGAAAAAAATGCAGAGTGTTACCCAATAAACTATTTTAATCTGAGCTGTGAAATCTTGACAGTAGAGGTAAGGGAATGATTAAGTTATGCGTGTCTGAAGTTTTGCACAGTTGCAAATCCTCTTGGCTCCATTGAAGCTGGAGGAAGTGCCCTTCCTTCCACCCCGGAAGATCTGGCAGGGATACAGAGCTGTGCGTGCCCCGATAATGGCTTCGTGCCTGCTGGAATGAAAACCCGTCTTGTGTGTCTGAAAAAGCACATGGGTTTCCAGACTGGGAGAGCTCATCATTCTGATGTGCCAAGTGAACTCTTAAACTTATAGAAGTTATTCCTAATTAATGGGGAAAATATGACTTTAAAGAGCATGCAACTTATGTTAAGGGAGCCGCAATTTGAAATATTAACCTGGTACATTTATATTAGGAAAATGAAAAATACCTTGTATGAACTTGTTTCTTCTGTATGCTGGTAATAATGTACTTGTGTGAAATCAGTAAAAATAAATTTCAGAGTTCCTTTGCAGTGCTACTAGGTTTTGTTTACAACCACCGCTACCTCAGAGTCTTTCTCTCTCTTTTTTTTTTTTTTTTTTTTTTTTTTTTTTAAAAAAAAATAATTA
>JAVCKT010098644.1:0-10565 GCA_032273925.1 Rhynchotus rufescens | reverse complement strand
CACCACTGAAAAGAGGCCGGCCCCCTCCTCCTCACTGCCTCCCTTGAGGTATTTATAGACACTGATCAGGTTCCCCCTCAGCCTTCTCTTCTTCAGGTTAAACAGGCCCAGCTCATAGGTCTGCCATAGGGCAGATGTTCCAGGCCCCTGATGATCCTCATAGCCCTGTGCTGGTCTACATATTCTGTGGGGACATGCTGGTACAGTCCCCTAGAGGAACCTCAGCAAAGACTTCTGGCAGACCAAGGGGTAGCAAAGAGTGCCTGGAGCTACAGTGCCAAAGATCAGCAAGGTAACTCACCTGGTTTCTTCACTACCATCACTATATTTTGGCCATAGGCCAAGAAATTAGAAACCAGTAGGAGGCTGGTCAGTGGACTGGCAGGGGAAAAGTATTTGTTTGAGTGGATATGGGTGTTTTGCCATTAAAACACTGTAATAAACATTGTATTATTCTGACAGAGCATCTGGTCCTTTTCAAGTGCTTATGTGAAGCATATTAAAATAGTAATTCTCATTTCATTTGAGCAGGTATCCAGAGGAGCAGAGTCTTCACAGTTCACAATGAAAGCATTTATCATAATCTTTTCTCCCTCATGTTGTGACACGTACAGCCCACATACATTTTGCAGACTCGTTTGTCTCTGTAACAGTCTCTTCCTCAAGAGTTACAAGTCACTGCAGAGGAATCACTGCTGTGCCAACAGTGATGTGGTGCTACTGCTGCTACAACTGCTTGCTTACCACAAAGATCATGAAGGACTTGGTTGCTCTTGCATTCTGCTCTGACCAACACTTTGCTCCCATCTTCTCTCTGGATGGGGAAGGTGTTGCCCTTCTCTGCCTTATGCAGTGCTTTTTATTGCTGCTTATGATTCCCTGAAGGAATGTCCATGGAGATGCTGTGTAGTACTGCTCCCAGCAAGTCATGCACTTCTTGGATCTACCACATGAATGTCAGAGGACTGCAGTAGCACTGACGTGTGTCACATAGGTCAAGAGTTATCATAGCAGCATCATTCACCTAATCCATCTACATACAGTGAATGTGTCTAAGATTTCTACACCTACTACCACCCTGTTGGCACGTAATAGCTTGGCTGGTCTTAAGTCTAGACAACAAATCTCCAGGCAAATTTTCTGTGTGGTTAAACAGGGACCAAGGCATTTGCTAGCTGCCTCTAGTAGCCTACCCAGCTCTAGACCACTGAAGAGTGGATTGTCACAGCGCTCATACTGGTCTGGGAGCTGGAAAGAGAGTTCTCCAGTCCCCTCTGAGAGATGACAAGGACGGTGGCATCTACATGGTAAAGACTAGATTTACTCTCAAGCCTCAGGATATGCTCACACTCCTATCCCAGACAGGCAGCAAGGCTCAGCTCATGCCCTTCTCCACATAAAGGGTCCCTGACTGGGAAAGAGACTCTAGCATTGCCAGCACCTGCAAGACCAGCCTGCTGGTAAGGGAAGGTGGAAGCTGATTCAGAGGCTGCCTCCATGTATATGGACCTGGCAGTCCTGCTACAGGCTCTCAGATGTCCGCTCACCTTTCACCTACCTATAGGTGATAGGCATAGGTACCTGATACCTATAGGAGATAAAGCATTCTGTTAGGCTAAAGCAGAACTCTCCTTTCCCTTCCTCCACTTTAACAGCTTTTCTCAGTCTGCTTGGGATTCAGTCTCTCTGCCCTCTGTGATGTGCAGATAACACCCTGGGTGAGGTTTAACACAGGGATTACAGAGAGCCTTGGGCACCTAAACAAGTGGACAGATCCTGACTTATCTGCCTCTATCTCTGGAATAGCCCTGAGTTGGCTCTAGATTGACACAAGAACTCCTGCATTGGGCCACAGACATGACTTTCCGCTTCGTTACATATATTCATATCCACACGGATCTTAATCATTTGCCAACTGCTGAAAGCACTGGAATGCATCAGGAACAAGTGAAAATGATTGTAATTTAAAAGAAATGGAATCTTTTTCCACGGTTTTCCATTATCATCTGGGTGTTCTGCTAGCACTGATGACCCCAATCTGATGGGGAAGGCATGGTCTGGTGCTCTCAAAGCAGACTTCAGAGATCTTTCTCTGCAATGAAGAAAGGGCAACTGTATAATCCAAGTGACATTAACACAACAGATGAAAAAGCTCTCTCCACTGGTGACTCCATTAAAACAGGCACTTCTTTTCCAGCCATATAAACAACCTGGGCCAAGCACTTTATGCTAAGATTGCTAGCACAGGAGAAAGCAGATATGAAAATATTACAAGCACTTACGAGGTTACTACCACTGTACCACAGCACTCCATCAAGTCATGTCCTGCTCCACTGTTTTTTATAAACATTGGGGGGGGCTGTCAAATTGTAATGGGAGGTGACACCTAATCCAATTTAACATGTGTTTAAATTAAATCAAGTATTACCACTCCAATAGGGTAGTGCTTCTGCACAGGTGAAAAACAATAGCTGCAAAACCACCTGTTTCCATCAAGAAATCCAAACACAGCTTCTCTTTCCTGTGTTTAGCACCAGTTGTTGAAGTTATACATGCTAACGGGAGCCAGCTTGCAAGAATTAGCACTTAAAACAGGTTGACTTCATCTTCCAAATGCCAGCTGAGATCCAGAAGGTGCAAGTTTTGACTCTTCACTGCAGCACAGATTCCCTAGTGATGCTGGTGTCTGAGCATTGCCTCCCTCTTTGATCTCATGAGCATTAGCAGTGCAGGCAAAGTAGCTTTGTGAGACTGAGATTGGGAATAAAACATGTTAGGTCATGATATGTTTCAGAGCTATACTAACAAGGGGGCAGTTTAAGTCTGACACCAAGTATATTATTCCTTTCTGAAATTGTAAGCTCCATCCCTCCCCTTTACTGTACTGAAGATTAAATGCAGAGCAATGGAGCTTTTAATATAAGTCCTTTATGACTGTGGAGGCGGGCACAGAAATTCTCCTGGAAGTGGCACGGACTTTTGTGAGCCAGTAGCAGAAAATCATTACTCTAGTAGGAAGAGGAAACCCCAGATCTTAGAGCATTAAAGGAGAATTCATCTTAATTTCTGGACTTGGGCATTCCCCTGCTTCATTTTCTCACTTTTCGTAAGGCAGGGAAGTCTCTACCATTCTGTGGATCATTGTGACAGAAACTGGAACTGCCACGTTAAACACCTGGGACTGGATGGCATGTCTTGGGTTTACAAGACCATTCATTAGGAGTCACGGGATAACATCCCACACCCTACCCTTCACAAAGGACCCTACTATTTTTCCTTTTTAATAGCTTTGAATCCCAAGCTTCACGACACAGATATTTCCTCCCTTTTTTGTTAAGCACCGAATCACAGTTAGCACTCAACAGTATTTAAGCTTTGCCCTCAAATTTAAGATCTAAACCATCTCATGCCATACTCAAAAGACCTTCATGCTACGGGACAGATTTGAGATGAATACCTCAGCAGTTCCTCGGTGTCCTCCTCCGGACTCCTGTTCAGCACAAACTCCCTGCTCTCAACAGCACCTGGAAGCAGTAGTGAGTCGCCCAGTCTTACCATCCCACCAAGGTCTGGGTCTTCAAATAGTTTCAGATCTATAAAAAGGAACCAGAAGAGGCTAAGTCAAATAATGTTTCATAATACATTATCTGCATTAACACTAGCTAGGGAATCTGGTGATGAGTTGGAAAAAATTATTTTTACACGAGGACTTCCAATCCACAAAGTTCCATATTTATTTCCTCTAGATGATTCTACCCTCCCAAGATTTCTCTTAACATTCCCAAGTCATTCGTTAACCTGTATCACTATATTTTAAAAGCTCACTTATGCAAAATGCTTTAGAAAAATCAATCTGTGTATATAAACAAATGGAGAACAGGTTTACTTTGTTTCATCTTCTTTCTGGGACCAACTGATGAGAAATCTTTCTCTGGGCCAAACAGTCCTTCCTCTGCATCAACTTCCTCTTCAAAAAGGGTTAATTTAGGCTCCTCTTCTTTCTTGGCTGGTGAAGCAGATACCTTCCTTGTTTTTTTAGTTCTAAAAACATAAGGAACAAGAAAATCAGCTGTAATCCTGCATTTAACAACGAAGATTTATGGCTTGCAAAGTCCCATAAACTGAAAATAGATGGAGGCTGGGAATGCATCATGGAAAGGTACGTAGGCATCAGTTACAGTCACTGGCAGGATATTGAGCTAGATGAACTGTCGCTCTGATGTACTCTAACTGTACTCACATTTTGTATTCTTAAGACCTATAAAGGAACCCAATGGGAACTGGAGGAGCAGCGCTAGCAGTGCCGTACTGTGAAAACCACCTATCACATTTGTTGTTAACACTTTTTTACTCCTCCCCCGCAGAAAGCTTAAAATAAGAAAGAACAGTTGTTCCAACAACACTGTTACAGACAGACAGAAAAGGGATGGCTTGAAAATAACATGTAGGCTGAACCATTGCACTGATCCCTTTGGAAGAGTTTTAAAAGGTTTCTTTGGTTCCACTCCCTCACCACTGACTGCTGCAGTTTTTGATTGATGCATAAAGGTGCTAGTTAGTGTATGAGAACATCCTCATATGTCCCAAAGGAGACACAGTTCGAAGTCTACTGTACCCTTAAGATGAAGTGAGCAGAGACTGGTAGACACTATGTTGGACAGACAGCATTTACAAAAGTCAGCCAATACTTTCTGGTACCAAGAGTAAGATTAATTTGCTCTAAATTTAGCCTTCTAAAAGTTTGACAGTGCCACAAAGTTAATTTTTAGACTTTTCTAGTCAATGGAAAGAGACATATCTCTATAGGACAATTAATCCCATCTATTTTGAACGCTGACATCTGGATGCAATAAATCTCTGCAGATTTCTCTGCATGTCTCTCCAGTGGGTACAGGAGGAGGCTAAAAACTGCTTTGGATTAAAGGCCACTTGCTGATGGCTTAAACTAGGAAAGATTAATCTCCTTCCAAGAACAGAGGGAAAAGTACATGTCTCATGCCCTCATACCTAAGAGTCGTGTTCCATGAGATGAAGCTAAAAGGCAGATTTCACAGGAGGGCAGCTTGAGTTTGAGTTATGAGGCACAAAATGGCATTAAAAAAAGAAAAAAAAAATTAGAGCATTCAAAAGCCTTTGGATGGAAAGTTCAATTCAAACTAAGTAGAAAGAAAATAATTCCTTAGGGCAACATGTCCTTCCTAAAAAAATCTCCAGATTTTAGAGATTTTTTCCTCTTACCAGGCACAGCTTGGCAACTACTAAGTCAGCGCCTTCGAGCACCTCTTACATTAGAGGATCTGATTTTCTCCTCTGCGGAGAGCAGGTCAGGTTTCCGCCTAGGGCAAACCCAATTATCATCATTTAACATGCTGCAGTCATTAAAAGCTCAGAACTGAGGTCAAAAGATTACACACACATTCCAGCTACACTGAGGAACCTCTTCCACCTCCAGCCTTGCACACAGAGACCTGTTACTTCCATTTTCACAAGTTTATCCGCAACAAAATAGACCTTCTGTATCATAGTGTATTGCTATCAGCATTTCACCTCTTTGCAACAGGAAATTCTGTTCTTCAGCCACCCAAGAGTCTCATGCAAAAAGAACTAAGAGAAAAAGAGGCTTCTTCCACATATTGACAAAATCTGAAGTAACGCTACATACAAACTAGACTGTTTTCACAGAGGATTTCTACACAAAGTCAAAGTTACTGCTTTGTTAACTGCAGTAAATAATCTGACACTCAAATGAGCCTGAGCACTAAAGGAACAGGTAACAAATGGTAACAAATGAGGGACATTACTTAAAAGACAGGAAGTAAAGAACAGTAAGGCAGAGTCTTACAGAGTTGGCAAATTTATTAAATAGGATTAGTAGGCACAAGTAACTAAGATCTACTGGGGAGGATAAGTAAGATCTATTGGGGAGGGAACAGCTTTTATTTGCAGAATTCCTGCCTTTCCACGCACTAGTGCTCTCTGGAGAACTGAATCAACATGTAGATAAGGACTGCAAATCCACAGTGTCCAAAGCCTTCGACAAGATCCCTGTCCATGCAGAGGGTTACAACAGCTCTCCTGACGCACGAGGGCTTGTTACAACACAGGAGCTTGTTCACGAACCTATAGATCCCCAGGCAACAGCTCTCCACCCTTGCAAAGTTAACAACAGCTTTACTATGAGCATTATTAGCTATGGCTATTAGTAAAATTAGCTGAAATGTCTGCCACAAGGAGTCGCAGAATGCTGAGAAACATCAAGTAAAGGGAAAAGAACCATAAAAACAATGTCATAACAAACAGTATGCAAAACTAAATGAGCTGAAAAGCCTAGGTATTAAACCTCTGTTTAGTCTAGCCATCAAACCAGCCCTCTTACACCGACTGGCTTTCTGTTTTGCCAAGGGACTCCATTGGCAGTTCCAGGGCACGGGGCCAAACCCACAGGGTCTGACTGCTACCAGTAGGAACATGAAGAAGTTGTTTTTCTGTCTTCAAGTCGTTTCCCCTCACTGCCCTTCTAAGGAAGGCACAGCTGAACTGCCAAGTAATTCCAGCGTATCCATAGAGGGCCTCTGTTGAGGTCAGTCTCCAGCTGCGAAACACAATTCCCACGGTTCCGTATTTAGCTGTGCTGGTTGAGCCTGTGCTCTGCTGAGCAGAGGTTAAGAGATGGGAAAGGGTGTGTAAGAAGTTTCGGAGTCTGTCTGAGGTTCTGCTTTCATAATCGGCTTCAGCTGGCCAGGGACGGTGTTGAAAGAGGCAGCTCTGCTTGTCCCTTCAGCCCCCCCATGTATCTGTCACCTCCCCATGAACTGAGAACCCAGCTGGCTGGTCAGGAGGTCCCACAAGTGCTAGATAGAGCACAGAGGAAAAGCACAAAGCGTGCAAGGGCGAAAAGAGGGAAGAAAAACCACATTCAGTAGCACCAGGGAATTAACTTGAAAGGAGTTGCTCATTAAGGCATTCGTGCTTTCCTCATGCAGTAGATCTCTGAACATCACACTTGCAATGTTGGCACGTGACATCTTGAAGCTACCTGCACTTGGCCTAAGATGACCCATGTCATTGCTTCTTCCCTTGGCATGAAACAAGTGGACTTTTCAGTGAATTTTAAAAAATTATCAAACCCTAAAATTGATGTATGCTTTGTTCGGCTGAAGAGCTTTCTGAGAACTCACCCATTTACCCAGTTGAATCTATTGGTTTCTATACACAAAACATTGTGAGCCATCATGTGTGCCTGTAAATGAAGACCGATTTTAGAGCCTTCAGTCTTCACTGAAGAAGCCTGGATCAAAGAGACATCCAAAAACTAGTGAGTATAAATTTGCCTAGTCAGGCCGCAGACTCACTTGAAAATGCAGTGGAAATTCCTGGCTCCCCAAAGACTCTCAATCACCTGTGAAAATGTCCATAAAACCCTGCATGCAGATGCAACCACCTTCAAAACAAGCCCATTCTGCAAAGCCCATTCTCCTTTTGCTGCTTACACAGTGTTGGTCACTCACATGGAGGCCTCCAGAGCTCACAGGCACATCAATAATGCAGGAATTCTCTTCTTGATCAGCTGTAGAAAACTGCAATGGGGAGGACTAAGACACTCCAAAGCGGGAGGATAAGATTTTCAGATCTGCATGTGTGATACCTATGCTGTGAACCACTGGACCTCCAGATCTAACACGTAGTGCCATACAGCTTGAAGGAAAGAACCCAGGCTCTGTATCACACTCAATAAGACAGGAGAACCTAAACCACAATCACAACTGGTTTAAAAAACACATAATAAATACTCACTTTTGTTTATGTAATTATCCAGAGTAATTGCAATCTCAATGTCCAGTACTAGATGACCTCTGAGGTCCCTTCTAACCTTAAGCATTCTATGATTCTATGATTCATTATCCTGAAAACACAACCACCTCTTTTTTTTTCTAGGAAATGCTCTGGGAAAAGAATGTTCTAATAATACAGAGAAGAATTACTCAAAATACACATGTGTATATTTTAGGATTGTCACAAGTTTTACACAGACAGAGCTCACTAACACAAAGAGGCATCCCCGCTCCCACAACACCTCTATGTTCTGGCTTGCACGGAAGAACTGCTATTAATATAGCAGTAATATTAGCACATCTTCTTGAAAACTGTTTCTGAAAAACAAAGATGCTATACAGCAGTTCATGCAGAAAACAAAATGTCATCTGCTGCTTTCTTTTCATTCAGCAGTGCTCATTTTCCCAAGCCGCCTGATAACAACAGGCAGAACAAAAGGGGTCATTCTCATCTGCTTTGGGCCAGGGATGCAGAACAGAAAAATCTAACTCAACGCCACGCAGCCTGACTGCTAAGCACTGACAGACAAGTGCTGGCCACAGGGATACCCTATCTCACACCATCAGCTTTCTTCCTGTTAGATCTCACAGTAGTTTACAGTGTTTTAGATGGCCTTGGCAAACCCCAAAATAAGATGACCTGTAAGAGCTGAAATCAATCTAGTGGAAATCATATAAAGTAAGAATATTAAATTGCAGGGAAAATTTATTATGCTGCAACCTTCGGATTAGTTGTTCCATCAGAAAAACATGAAAGAAAGCATGAAGGAACAGAACTTTAAGAGTTCATTTCCCACCTAAGGACCTGCTTTAGTGGAAAATCTGTTTTTTTGTTTTTGTTTTTAAGGGTTCAGCACTCTAGAGTACTTCTTATTCCTAAAAGAAGCTAAAAAGTTTGAAAATTGGATCTTAAACTTTCTGATGATATCTTTCCAATGTCATTTAAAAACAGAAAACATGACCCCAGACTGACAAATTTTCTTTAGTATACAGCTCATTAGCAATAATCATAATATAGGAACATTTCCTGTAAAGCTTTCATTTTAACAACTAATGAAACACACAGGCATTAATAAGCTCAGCAAGAGAACTAGATTCACACAGTAGCTTGCAAAGAAGAACATTATCATGTAGGAAAAGTCTTTATCATTTTCCTTTGATTTTCTAAATTAAACCAGAATGCGAGATCTGCTGAAACAACTGAAGGACAGACAGGAAGAAGAATTTTAAAATATAATCAGGTCTGAGTTAAACTACAGCAAAGACACTGATCCACAGAAGACAGGCATAACAGAGTTGCTAATATAACGTGAAAAGACAGAAATAGTTCCAAGTATTTGGGGAATTGCCTATAAAGAAGCAAAATGGCACTTTTAGGATTTCTGATGGCAGCAAAATAGCTCTTACCCTGATACTCACATTAATAATACATGTTTTCAGATATGCAAAACCATATAACATGCACTAATGTGTTTGAGAAGAAAAGGCCAAAAGTCTTTCTGCACCCTGCAGCTACCTATTCAACACAGTTCTGAATTTCAGGGAAGTTTCCTTCCAGACAGCTAAAAATAAGTCTAGTGTTAGAAAAGTACAATGCCAAGAACCAGGGGCTGGGGAGCTTTGTGCTAATACTGCTGAAGTTAGGGAAAGGCAGATAGTGGATGCAATCAGAAAATAATTAAAAGAGTGATCGAGTGATCACTGAGGAAGTCTTGCCAGAATCATACTGGTTTGTTTTTCTTTTTTCCTCTGTTTATAAGACTACAGGCTTGGTTAATACTAACAGTTTACCAAAGGCTGACAAACAGACGTGAAAATTCACACTTTTTTTCCTAAAAATGGGACTGGCAGAATGGAAGCTCCTATGTCGTGTCTCCTGCTGACAGGGATTGCACTGTATTTGTTTCTCACAGAGAGAGAGCAGACGTATCTGCACCTTAGGCCCCTTAGATGCCGTAAGCCAGGAGGGATGAAACGAGAACCATTTTTCGTTTTTGCAGCCGTGGAGTGACATTCATGTCTTGCTGTTTGTGCTATGGATTCGAAAAATAGCATCACAGCAGGAACGATGATAAGATCTGCGCTCAGAGGATATCATCTCTACTTCTCTCTTTCTTTATTTGTATGCCGGATAAGACTGAATTTTAAACTGCGAAGGGAAGTAAAAACACTGATCCTGGCTCTGCTTCCCTCTTCTGCAGCACCTTCTCTTCTTATGCCTAGCCTTTGCCTTTCCCATACCACCTTCCTCCCATTTCTCATCCCTCTTGGCTCTGCTTCCCAGGTTTCTGGCCAATATCAGGTACTTTTAGCTTGCTCTCCAGCATCTGCAGTACTGCCTTCTTTCCTTGACTATCAGTGGAAGCTCTTGGTCCTCTTCAGCCCTCTCCTCCCCTGCACTAGCACCACGCATCAGCTACTCTCCTACCTTTACTCTAGAATCATTTTCCTCCTGCTTTTAAGTCTCTAGGTTATTACTGTTTTTATTCTTCTGAAAAAGATTGCAGGCTGCCACTGGAGGAGCAACATGAAACTGCAATAGGAAGGTGAAAAAAAAGGGAGAAAAAAAAAAAGAGGATGAAACTGAGAAGTAACAATAAGCAAGTTAGAGAAGGAAAGAAAGGGAAGAGGTTGCACCTCATCAGAAATGATGAACAGCTATAATAGCTGACCATCAAAAATAAACATGGATTTTTAAGTTACTGTTGATATAAAATAAAAAACATATTAAAC
>JAVCKT010098643.1:0-10565 GCA_032273925.1 Rhynchotus rufescens | reverse complement strand
TTGCCATCGCTAATTAACCAAACTGGGCAGGGAGGCAAATCCTTAGGGTTTTCAAGCTGACCCAAGCTGTCAGCTCTGAAGGGGCTCTAAAGAACATTTGCAGTAGTTTGTTCAATGACAGAGAGGAACGAGTCAAAATGAGGATGAAAGTACAGGAGTTTGTGCCTTTTTACTACTCTGTTTAATTTATCACAGCACACACTGTTGCATTATATTAGAAAGGAGTGCTTTACTGGCATGCATAAAAATGACATCAACAAATACAATCCCACCAAAAATGGCTTTTTATCTTAACAGACCTATCCACCCTATTATTAGATATTGCCATTACAGTATTTGCAAACAGAGACTTTTTAATGGTGTCTAATGTGCAGGCTAAATTTAACTTGAGAAGAAACGAACATCATTTTGGCAGATGCATAATTCATTGAGCTTTCCATTTATTCCACTCAAATTTCTTATGCTTCTCAGGCACCTCCCAGGAACACATCAGACAACTGCTTTCAGTGTCTGCAGACACTGTAATGTTACACTTTCTGATGCAACCTTTGACACTTCTCAGTTTGATTACAGCTGAATTTTCACAGATTGCAAGTTAGGGATCTCTCTGGCCTCGTATCAAAAGCCAACATAGAGAAGCATCTAGGCCAAACTGATTATTCTGCAAACCTGCTCATTATTCATTCTCATTCCACATCACTCCAGCCCGATTCCATTTTGCATTGCTGCCCTTCTGCACTCCATGAGCAGGGGAGTTGCAAGCCCAGGCAATGAGCGGTCAAGGGAAACAAATGAGGTTTCCATATTAAGCACAACACCTGATGCTCACTTCTAATTTTAGCCACAGCCACTGACAAAAGGCAGCCATTTCTAGAAAGAAAGTCTTAGGTGTGTGGACAGGGCGTGATGTTTTGAGGCTCCTACATGGGGAAGACAGAGAGATGCACCGAAGGAGACCTACAATTCTCCTTGGATCTGACTCTCTTCACCTGCAGTCCATGCAGTGTCTGACGGAACGTCTCTAAGAGCAACATCTTCCCTGCTTTCCCAAATGCAACTTCTTCCTAAGCCTGGTCAAGTACAAGTGACTTATTCTGTTGGGTAAGAATACCAAGCACAGTGAACATTAAGCATGTTAATCATGATAAAAAGCAACTCAAGCATTTTGTCAGGCAGTTTGAAATGTATGGACTTTCTTCAGCCCAGTGTTTGTTTTACTTTTAGATAGTCCTTTTCAGAAAAGCACAGTACTGTCAGCTCTGTTATTCAGAGAGCAGCACAGTAGGTAACTCGCTTCAAGCACTGCACGTACAGTGGGACAAGCGAACCCCACGTAGGTAGCTACAAGCCACACAGTTAAACAACGTTGGGTGATGCAGAACGGACACATGACGTGAAAATATAAAAGGACTGCAGTTCCTTCCCTTTGGGAAGAGGAATACAGCCAAGGCTGATAGCTGCAAAGACAACCCATGCTGGCACTGCTGCTGCTGAGCATCAGTACGTGAAGGAAGCCCGTGCAGGTCCTGCTGCTTCTCCTTGCTGCACTGGCCTGCTCAGCTCTTGCATTCAGGCACCGAGCTGACATTTAGGAGCATCCAGCTCTCTGAGGCACTCACAGTTAAGGAGGCTTATAAATGTCATGAGAACAGAGAAGATGGACAGGAAGGAAGGTGGGGAATGTTGCCACTATGTGCAATTATTAAGCTGACGTATTCCAGGGATAAGGGAAGCCCTCTGAGGAGGACTGATCATCACTACGGGATAGTAAATTCACTGGAAGAAAAAGAGAGGAATCCCTCCTGCAGAGAGAGCAATGTTTTCTGTGCCTGCCATGAAGGCTGCTCTGTCCTGCCGTCACCGTAGCTGCTAGAGCTCGTCCACCAGCAGCAGAGACATGGGCAGACAGTCTGCGGTTGCAGAGCTCTGGCCCAGGCTCTGGGCGCAGCCTGGCTATGGCCATTTCACTCCTAGCAGCCTGCGGCCAGGAGAGGCCGCCTAGTTGTCCTGTGCCTGGATTTGGCCCTGCTCTCCTAGTTTCCTAGTGGAACAAAGCAGAAAGCAGATGATCAGACTGGAGAAAGGAGCAGTTTTCCCCTTTGTGAAAGGTTCATGAGAACAGCAGTGAAAGAGGAGGAGAGGCCAGAATGAAATAAACAACAATCTGAAGAGGATGATCACAAAGTTAACTTTAGAGATGAAAACCAGTTTCATATACACACTAATTCTTGGAAAAATATATTACTGAAAGGGTCAAACCTGCTCACAAAGCCAGTTGCCAAAATCTCAGTGCTTTCAGTTCGACAAACTCTGCAGTAAAAGGAAAAAAAATCCAAAATTCCTGTTTACTTTTCAGCAAGAGAAACAACAAGGAATGTGTTTATTGTGTCTACACTTACAGCTGAAAAAACAGGCGCTTTTACCAGCTGCTCTCTCAAATACCCACTTCCAATTTTCACAACACACTGAAGAAAGCATTCATTGTTGCTTGCTGCCATGCTCCCTCCAGCAGTGTGTGGGCCAGCTCCTCCCGTGCTCCAAGGGGACAGCGCTTGGATCCTGCAGCTACGAGGCACCCAGCTGAGCACCTGCACACGCACAGGGCTCTTGCTAGGCTAAGGCCGAGGCTGTAACGCCGGCTGGCACATTTTAAGGATGTCCCGCAAGATTAGCCAGGGTGTCAACGCTGGAACCAAATTGCTAGGAAGAGAGCAGCAGCAGTTATTCCGTGTAAAACCAGCCTCGTGTTTAACAGAGCCCCTGGGGCTTTTGAATGTGCACAGCAAAGGGGAGAGCGCAGGGCAGCCCAGAGGCCTGGGGACACTTCAGGGAAAAGGGCCACATGGGGGCTTTAGCACTGAGCTAACTGGGGTGGTGGGGAAGAGGCATCACGGGCGTTGAGGCCCGCTCCTTGCTTTCCAAAAGACGAGAGGAAAGGATAACGAAGAGATCGTTGTGCCTGTGAACCAAAAATTTAACAAGTAAAAGACAAAAAGGGAAAAAGAGGTAACTAGGACTCTGCCAGGAGGGACAGGCAGAGGTAGCTGCAGTGACTGGAGCGCTTGGTACAGAGAAGCGATGAACACGCAACTGGCTTCATTCCAGCAGACAGTATAGATCTGTTATCTGGAGCATGCAGCTTTAAAAATAGCTCACTACTAAAGCAGCATTAAAAGAAAAAAATAGCAACCTGAATTAGTTTTTTCCCCTTCCCTACAACACATGTTACATTCAGAAAATTGCTTCTTACTTTCCATTTCTGGAAAAAAGAACAGAGAAAAAAACCTCAGAAGTCATCCTAGGAAAATGTTAAGCCATGGCCTTTGCTCATCGGACCTTTATCCAATTATACCAAAGCGGCACTTTGTGTCTATAACGAAAGCTTCTTTTGCCCTTAGGAAGCAGACGCTTTTTCACAGGTAGGAAAGTATATGCTCTGGAAAGAATGTGCTGTACAAGTTAGATAAACATATTGGGCTATTTTCACTTGCTTTTCTTTCGCACTTCAATGTTTTGGACATTTCTGAATAAGACAGAAGTATTTAGGGAATATGAACTATGGAGAATCAAGCAACAAAGGTTCAAATCTCAAATGTATTACTGGGTTCCAAAGACAACTAAGGCCTAATGGATATATATATTTTTTTTTAATATCTTAATCACTGGTGGTTCATCAAACATTTTCTGTCCTACAAGAGCACAAGCATCCATTTCTGTGAATATGAAGAACTAGCTGTTCTTCTTAAAAAAAATGAACATGCACCATCATATGCCAGAAAGAGGTATGCCAAAGCAGGGCTCTCTCCTCCCTGTTGCACTAATTTGGTCACAATCCTTTTGTCTACAATGGGCTACAATAAAACAAAAGAACACCAGATCTATACTTGCTGCACCCTGACTATTTCAGCTGCTAGCAAGGTCAGCTGAATGTATTTCTGTTTCCAGAAGCTTTTCCCTTCTGGAACCTGCATCACGTCTGCCATCTGTTACTACGCACTACACGGCATCGTGCCTCCAAAGCACAGAAATAAATCCTCAGAGCACAATGCCGCAGACCCTGCTGGAACTTAGTACTAACCCAAATATCTTCATCGCTAGCAACAAAGTGCTGAACTCTCTTTTCCTGACTCTAGGCAGCCTAATAAGACGGGGTGAGCCTGTGTTATTTGTTTGATCCAAGTGCATTCATCTTATATGCCCTGTATAACATTCTCCGTATAATGCAACAGTGCATTGCAAATTAAGATCTTATGGGTGGTCTCCCTTATACATAGTAAAAAAAAAAAAAAAGTTAAATTTTAATTATGTGTGTTAGACCTGTATTTCATTACCTGACTGAGGTAACAAAAGACTCTAGTGCCTTCGTTTCTCCCTCCATTAGTCTACTCTATAAAAGTTGCACATGGTTTGGCATCATCCATCAATATGGACAATTTCATTAAGGAAAGGTGGAGCAGAATGAGAATTCTCATGGAAATGTTTCGGTTCCAGCTCCACTACTGTGCACCTAGCAATGGCTGATAGTGCCTCTGTGGCAGGAAACCAAAGGTATCATAGATAGCTTGAATAGCTGCTCTTCTCCTTGGAAGACTGTAAAGACAAAACCAAACCAAACCAACAGCAAAACTTAAGGTTAAAAAAAAAAATAAAGCAAAGGAGAGAAACAATGGAGGAAAATGAGCAATCGCTTCCCATGCTGACCTGCACAGCAGTATGACCTCAGTCTTGCAAAACTCTTCACATTCTCAATGGATTTCTAGTCCCAGCTTTCCATAAGCATTACTTTCTGCTACAAGAAAGAGAAAAACGAGGCAAACAGAAGATCCCACGTACACCCAGGGACAAGCTGTGAACATTCAACCAATGTATTTTTCAGCTTAACAGCTGTATGGGCTACACAATACACTCGACACAAGGCCATTTGACAGCCAATCCTGCTCTCCACGTATCATTCATATCCCTGGCTCCTAACTTTGTTTTCAAAATAAAATTTACAAAGGCCAAACCACATCCAAGCTCTAAATATACACCGCTCTCTTAAAAATCCATTTTATTAAGAATAATTTTCATCTTACAAGAAGCTCTTGTAAGGGGGAACAACAAGGGGACAACAAGTTTCCCCTAAGTGGACACACTGATTCACCCCATGGAAAATCATCTCTACTAGATGTGAATCAACACTACAACTTATCTCAAATTCCCTTTCTCCGCTCAGCTGTCTGACAACTAAATACATTCAGATACTTACAATCATTGACAGTCCCAGGAAATTTTCTCCCTCATCTGGAAGACTTTTGATTTTCTACTTACTTCTGTGCTTTTTGACCCTGTGACATTTAAACTGTTCATTGCAATGTGCAAAACTCATTGAAATGTGTACATGTGTAGAAAATTTTCATTCAAATTTCTTTCCAAATGAATGAAGAAAAACTGCACTCTGGTAAATACTTCTAAAACATAATCATGTATTATAAATTAAACTTGTAAATAAATACTTCCTAACTTCACAAGTTCATATATGATGGTCTTCCTGCACAGTTAAAAAAGCTACACATTTAGTGTTATAATTCCGCATTAGAAAAATCAAAATGGTTTAAAAGAGTACCAGAAAACAGGAATGAGGCTTTGCTTAGAGAGATCATAAAACTATGAACAGGGAACACGGTTCAATTATTTCAGTCAAAGTTTCTTGATGCTGATTTAAAATGATATCAAATTCAAAATCTCAAATAATTCTAGCTCAAATCAACCTATTTGCAGTAAAACAGCCATGGTCTACATCACAGCAATATTATTTCTTAATGATGTAGCTCATCATTACTTTTTTCTGCTCTATTTATTTGTACTCAAAAAAAAAAAAAAGTAAATACTAGCACCATAAGAGAGTGATTTAGATTGATGAATACAAAAAGCACAAAGTCAGCGTTTTGCAAAGAAGAGAGCACGGCAGTTCTGAGCGGGGTTTCAAGACTGATAATAATTCTGTATTTTATCCTAACAGTTATAATCATTACTTTTCTGGAAGAGTCAGGATTCCCCTGTGCTGGTTAACATTCCTTATGAAAGCAGTAACAGGGGCATTCAATGGAAATTGCACCTTCCCCTGCTTTCTTCTTCTGTGTACATGGGCTTGGAGCTGCTCTCTGGTACTGGCTGCTGCTGCGGCTCTGGGAACTAGAAGTTCATTGAGGGGGAGCCTGAAGGAGGTTAATTCCTGCATGTTTCTTTCCATTATTTTTCATCCATACTAGCAATTGAGTCAACCTCAGCATTGATTTCTTGTGTTTTCAATTCTGAAGCTTACAAAGGACTTTATTCTGCTCCACTCATTCCCAATCACAGAAACTCCTATCTCTTTACATTTTGGCTGCAACTTAACCTCTGTCTAGACTTTTAATATTTCTAAAACATAATGCACAGATCTGCCTCTAGCCAGTTTTTTTGCTGGTGCAGGAATCTACAAAACAACCTCCAGAATGTCACTGGATATAGTAAAATTTAGCTTTAACAAGAATATGAGCCAAGTCCTGAGCCAAAACCACTTTTTTTTCCCCTTCAACATATGGTCTAAACAAGTACAACATTCAGTCAAGATCTGATCTTAAATTCTTACTTCTCACATTTTACTTTGGTGTAATTTAGCTACTATAAAGAATGCTTTGGGTCACTGGCATACGCTGGCTGAAGGAGATGAAAAATTTTGCTAATCTTTTTCTTTGCAAGAATGGAAACGAAAGTCTTCCTCTTATTCTAAATGGAAAAAATTGCCTACCCATCAACTGAGTCAGCTCTTTATTTCTGAAGCTGACAGGCTTTATCTTTCTATCTGCTCCAGAAGTCTGGGGTTTTTTTCCCTCCTTAGGTTGATATATGTTCTCTGCTTATAGGAGATTTTTTTTTAAAATGAAAGGTTTTAAAATCCACATATTTATGTCTTAAATGTCTACAACATGAATGAAAAAAAAAGAAAAAAAAAGAATGTTTAGGGAAAGTCTCCCAACTTTTTCTGCCTTTTTATACAAAGCCTAGAAACTTCACTTACATTATCTACCAAGCTTAAAGAATACCTACACAAAAGGACAGGAAAACTACGAAAAGCAGATGACTCAAATATTCTGTGTTGCAGGAAGAGAAGCTTGAGAATGTTTTCCAGTGTTAGCTCCTTACAGCTGGGTATTCCATGCTTCACAGCCCAGTTCCAGTGACACCTACGTGAAGGAGATATGGCCAGAGGATGGAGCTGGCTGAGATCTGCTCTGAGATGGAGCTGCTAGTTATTTTCTCCAGGGAGTACTCTAGTTCAGGTTCTGGCTGGAAAAGAGCCAAACCCTGCAAGAGGGCAGGGAGAGTAAACGCAGGGGCACATCCATGCAGAAAGGTGTGAACAGTGAAGCCAGAGGAGGCGCGGAGCCTGGCAGATGCAAGCCCTGTGTCTGCCACAGGTCCTTGCTTGGACTGCAACATCCCGTACTGGCCACTCCAGTGCAGCTGCATTAAACCCAGAGCTGCCTGCTATTCACTTGCTAATCACTTGAATGTTTTAATTATGTAACCCTGTCTGGTGCTTCCCTTGCTGGTTTCTCCCAAACTGCCAGAGTGCAGCTGGAATCCGTATTACTTTGGCATTTCTGTGGAGGAGGCTAAAGCCAAGACCTACTATCTGATGAAATGTGTGCAGGCTCCAGCCTTAGGACAAGCAAAGCTGAAAGCACCTCAAAGAAAAAATCCAGTATCCTGCAGAGTGCATCTGTGGTTCTTTATTGTAATTTGTACTGGAACAGGTTAATGGTTTTCATTACGTTCTGTAGCTGCACATGAAGAAACAAGATGTAACATTAGTGGGAATTAATGCCAAGCTAGTTACTGATACACTGGCATTGCAAGGAATAAACATAATTTCATACATACGGAGACTGCTAGAGTCACAAAACAATTTCCGGGCCAAAATCAGCCTTCAAGAACCTAACTGCCCACCACGAAGGACACAAGAATATCATATTTAAGAAGAACTTGTACTAGTTTGATACTTTGATTTAGTTTGATACTTTGATTTAGTTTGATTGTACTAGTTTGTACCGTCCTATGATTGTAGTCCACTACTGATCCCAGGTAATACATAGCATAATATGCAGAAACAATTGCATTTCCAACAAATTTCCAAATAAAATTCAATCGACTAAAGACCATGAAAAATTCCAGGTAGACTGTGTGAGAATTTAAAAAGCATATCCACACATAACACATGATCAATCTACATTGTACAGGCAGCAATTATATTTTCTTTCAACACTGTGGTCATGGGTTTAATGCAATTAAAAAGCTTCTCAAGGAATCTCAACATTGAACTTTCACAATGGCTTTCCAACACATTCAAAATCTTTGTTAGCATAAAACCCACCCAGAGAATCAGCAGAGTTACGTCACCCTAAAACTCCTCTCCATTATGCTACGGTTTCTTCACCCAAAAAAACCACCCTGAAGTGAGAAATAGTGACATCTCAGTGAGACAGGCCAGAGTGGGGCGAACTGCAGGGCTTTGATGTGGCAGAAAGTGCTCTGCATTCTGATGAGGATTTCTGCTGGGATCCTAGGAGATGAAAGGATTTTTTAAGGCTGACAGTTAATGGTGGGGGGGACGTATTCATAGGAGAACAAAAAGAGGAGCACTGAAAGCAGATGACATCATGCTTCACAGTGGCCTTCACCATCTTACTGACATGTCCCACAAAGTAGCAGAGCAGTTTCCACAGGGCTATTCTTGAGCGCTCCACATCCTCGGGAAGACAGTATGACTGGAAAGCCATTGCTTTAAAAGCACAGAAGGTTGGAACAGGTCGAAATATAATGCGTATATCTCATTTCAGGGCCCTAAATTCATTATAATGCTCTAGAATACCCCTTTCAAAACTATGTTCTGCCTGACACAATACATGTTAAGTCTCCGCTTTACAGAGTTTACAACTAAAATTTTTGGCACTCCCATCGTCAGGAAAAAGCCACACAGGGAGCATGGAAATGCCACGTATTTCCCTGAGATTGTCCCCAGCAGCAGTCTGCCCGTTGCGGTGAGAGCAGCTCCCAGCCTTGCAGGCCGCCTGGAAGCGGCTGCCCGTCCGATGGCTGCGGGCACCCAACCCTGGGGACAGGCACCAAAATCCTCCCTCCCGCCTTGTGTTCTGTACAGATGAAAGGGGAAACGAAGCAGAGCACTTTGTTTGGGAATGCTCTGCTATTTCTGTCCAGGGAAATGCACATCCAGCCACGATATCAGGAAAGCCATGTTATACTCACTGGAGATGTGTAAACCTTAGGATTATCAGTGAAAAGGTCTTCATTTTTTAAATTTCTTCTTTTCTCCTTTTAAAGGCTTACCCTCATTACATAAAACAAAAAGAAGATCATGCTTGGAACTGTTTTTCATTCACATTAAGGAAGTGACAAGCCAAAAAAAGAAGAGCTTCCTTGTCAAAGCTTGTCTGTTCCTTAACTCTCCCTTCCTACTGCTTCCTTTATGCCTCGTGGCGTGGCTGTCTAGAGCCTGTGCCATGCTCTTTCTCTGTGCCAAACATCCTCCCAGCTGCAAAGAGATCTCTTTATAAACATGTCCTTCATTTGAACTCCAGCCCAAGTGCAAAATGTAAAGAAAAATAAGAGACTTTGCAGATAGCAACCGTTTCTCCTGTTTCCTGAAGCTAGTATGCTTATTTTCATTTGAAAGGGCAACTGATGTTATAATTGGGATTTCTGTATTTTCACATGAATTGCAGACCTCTCTGCACTGTTTTATTACCTGCATATTAATGCATTTTAAATACAAGTAGTTTCATGGATGATGATGGAATGAAGTCTCCTGAAGAACTAATGCTAACATCACCAAATGACTAAACATTTTGCAGCATACAAAACAAGCAGCATCACAACAACACATACAAAAAACCTCTGACTGATGCCTGTCTGACAAGCCACATTGCACATCAGGATGTTTCTATTTTCTCCTCACTATCTATTAAAATATGCATCAATGACTTATATTTAATGTGCACATAACCATAATCTCACCTGCCACAAGACCATTATTATTTGTTAGAGAAGTGGTAAATAGCTATTTACCACTATTTCATTATTTTTGAACTGCTAATCTCTCCTTAGAATGTGGCCTTATGAATAAAAATGGTATTTTAACCAAGCACACACGAACAGCGGGAACATTATTTATATGCTAAGATTCCCATTCCAGCTATTCTTCCCTTTTTATTAAAGCAGTTTTGCTGTGCTCACTTTTTTTTTTTTTTTTGGTCATTCTGGACTTGTTGCTTTGAAGAGGGAAGGAAAAGCCCATCAGATATATCAGATATGAACAGCTCACTCTATCTGTTTTTCGTCTACATTTTGAGACTGATCAATTAAACTACCTTCCTCTTGATGTCCGAGCACTAGAAGATCCCTTATCCTACAGAGCTCAACTTGACCAACTGCAGTCTGTGGAGCACAAACTACATTAGAATACTCAAATGTTAACAGGAGGTACTAGCAGCACACCTTAAACAAGCCAAAGAGAGTCATGA
>JAVCKT010098641.1:0-10569 GCA_032273925.1 Rhynchotus rufescens | reverse complement strand
TTTATTGATTTATTGATGTCAGTTTAAGACAAATATTGGTCTATTCTTGCAACTGTATAAAACAACCCCTTCAGTGTTACTGACTTCCTCGTACTCTTTTTTAGGATTCATTTATAATTAGCATTATATCATATAACAACATATATTTCATTTTCAAAGGGTCATAGAAACATATGACTTTTTAAAATCCAAAAATACAGAAGACTTCAGTGGAATATAGATTCCATATCAACACATATTTACAGGAGAAAATTATCTGAGAGCTCCTTAAGGAATACTAGTGCTCATGCCAAGATGAGTGACATTTTAAGCAGTGTATCACAATAAAATGATATCAAGTTTGTTCATAAGTGATAAAAATACTTTTATATTTCCTCCAGTTAACATGTGACTATAAGAAAAGTATCAAAGATCTGGCATTATTGAGCAAAATTTCTAGAGAATGCAGGCTGTGAAGGAAAAAAATGAGATTATTCAATATTAAGTAGGATTTGGAGGAAACCCCTTGGGATTACCAGTATCATCATTAGATAAATAAGCTTAAAAGAAAACTAAATAGAGTAATCATGACTAAGTAGAAAATAATTGGTTGTATATAGATTAACAAGGAAAGATTGAGTTTAATTTTGGGCTAGAAATACTGTAGAAGACCTTCCTATGGATTATTTCTATTCTAGTTCTAGGTAGCTATTGCTTTTTAAGAATAAAGACTAATAACATCTGATGTACATACAGTCCCCGTTATTTATGTATCCAAAGCATTTTTAAAACAGATACCATTTTGTTCTTTTGACAAATGGGGTAGCAGAGGCAGAAGACAAAGATTATCTGCAATCGTACAAACATTTTATTGATCCTTTGCAAAAACCCCATCCAGGCTAGGATCTTGTTTCTGCTGGAAGAGATGACTGAATAGAAAGTGTAAAAATGCAGTTCGTCTTGGTTTTCAATAATTTGCATGAAACCTGAAGCCTGGTTCAAGAGACAGGGGGCAGTTTGTGATTTCAAGTCCATCTTATTAAGAAAAAAATACAGCTTATATAGGATACAGCTTATTTTTCTTGAGATGTGATAACCAGACCAGATTTTGTATTCAGGTATTATATGTATGTTTTGATTTTGATAACATATTGGTTAAAAAAATATATGCAGGATTGCTGTTATATTTGCTATTTTTTTCCCTAATTGTCCAGTCATACATTTGGTTTTATCAATCACTTAGCAATCATTTTAATCATTGTTTTAATTTGGCAAATGAATAAATGTTTTGTTCATTTCTCAACAAAATCCTAGAGAGCTGCCTGCTGCAAGTAAATTCAGATTGCATGATAAATGCAAGAGGATATAGAAGAGCTCAATCTTTCAAAAGATGATAAAATGTGACACAAAGAATAGGAATCCTCCATTTTTCACACTTTGAAGCAAAGAATGCTTTTTTTGGGAGGGGTAATATATAGAAAACTGTTTTTTTTTTTTTTTCTTGGGAGATTAGTTCAACTTCCTTCAATATATATTTTTTATTATATCTAGGAGTTTTATGCTGTTTCACTTTTCACATTTATCTAGGCGTTTTATGCAATGTGAAGAAAATAATTAAATGTTAGTGTTCTGCATTAAGTCTGTAAGTCTATTGATTTCTGGAAGCAAAATATCATACCATCAATCTTTATGTCAAAAAGAAAAAAAAAAAGTGTGTTACCTTTTTCAAAACAGACCCAGTAGCTTCTAAAAAAACTCTTTTCCTTGGTCTTTCAGCCCAGAGTTCCTTGTCACTCATGACACATTTGGGAAAAAAAAAGCAAAAAATAGCACCATATCATTTCCAAAATTCCAGGGAAACATTTGTTAACAGCCCAAATCAAACAACAACCAAAACCATGTGCAAAAAGCAGTCGCTAAGTCTCCTCATCTTGAAAATAAGTGTAAATCCCACTGAATTGGGGACCAGTCTAGTTCTTATTGACATGGATGTGATTGCTCTCAAATCACTCCTTGCTGCTTATCTCACCACGGTGCTTTAGCTCAAGCAAAAGAATCAGATTTAGTCTCAAAGCAGATTAGGTATTAGTGTGTTTTACTACCTGAGGATTAGTAGGTATTAGCGTATGTTTCTATCCGAGTTAATAAGTTTGGACTCTCCGATGGATTCCTCGGCACAAGAGCAGCCCCCATTAATACAGCTGGAAGTGGCTGTTTTTACAGAGTGTGGATAATGGGAATAGTTTCCGAACAAAACCCACAGCTAGAATAGCAAGACATACATCTTATAGTGAACAACCATGGACTGGAGACAGTAAAAACGACAGGGTGTCACTGGGGTGACCGACTACAACAGCTTGAAAATGGGGTCACTCATAATGAATACACTGCATTTGTGAGCTGCCCACTGGCTCAATCTGACTCACACAGAATTTTTTTTATTGAAGACTATAAAAACTTTGAGAGATGTTAATGTAGAGGCTAAGGAAGCCTAGCCAAGCTTTGCATAGTAAATTATTTATATTGAATTATTTGACTTCTCTAGCACTAAACAACTCTAAGCAAGAAAAGGACTCAACTGGAGTTCGATGTAAGGAAAAAATACATCTCTGTACCTGGAGAAAAAAAAATGAATAAAACCAGCAATAAAAACCCTGAGACAAGAACCCAGCAATAAAATTGAGACAAGAACCTTCTACACTTTGATTCATAAAGAATTATGAAAAGGCCACTAAGCAGGATCTTGAATTAAACAATAAAATACTACAACAAATGGAGTTTTATTCCACTCTATCAGAGATCAGCAGCTATTGTAGCAACTGTCGAGTCCATGGGAAGTTTTGTACCTCTGAGCACCATCTGAAATGTGCAGAGTGGAAACACTCATCTGGCTGATCACTCCCCACTCTCCCTTTAGCTCCAGAGTCTTCTTCACTTCTAAAAATTGGAAATTTAACACAGTCCTGTCTCTGGGCTGCGCACATACACCCTTACGGGAAGGGTCTCTACATTCCAGATGTATTTCCTGCCCCGTAATTTCTGAGATCTTGGTCTCCAAAGAATTTTCAAAATAATTCTAGTCTTTTATTCTTCGGGGCACATATCTAGAGCACAGCTCCAGGATTTCCAGAAAGCAAAGGGGACAGCATGCATAAAGTAATGTAAATAGGTACTCCAGCAGAAATTCCTAACTAGTTCCCATGGAGGACACGTCAAACTGAGGATTCCTAAAATTTATTCTAAAGAAAAACATTCTTCTCAGTGGATTAAAATTCTGATGTAGAAAAAACTTAAAACCCGTTGGTAGAAAATTGAGTAAAAACCAACACAATGTTTACATATATATCTCCATAGGGAAGGAGAACAGAGGATTCACCTTGTATTTCTTTCTTACATAAGGTGACTCATAAAGGCTTCAAAGGACATTTCCCCAACTCGAGGTTGTTCTGGAAGGAAGACCTCGACCTCTCAATATAGCTGGATAAATATAATACAGATTCTCAGATTTATGTAGATTCTCTTGTATTCAAAGTCTAAAAGAAAAAAGCTTGCCTAATTATAAATAAATTATATCGATTGTTTATTTTTCATACATGCATTTTAGAATGTTGAATTTCAAAGTAATTGCTCCTAGCACAGAGATTGCTTTGAGATTGTAGGAACAGGCCACTGATTTCCTTACTATTTTATAATTTGCTCTAGCAAAATCTTTACAGTACAGCTGAGACATTAATCTTAGAGTGTCACATTTTCTCCCACAGGCAATTCTCAGAAAAAGAGATACAATCAGGAAATAAAAATAAACGTGCTAGCTAAAAGGATGCTTATCCTATTGATTTTCTATTTAATCCCATAAAGTGCCTCCCTTCCAACACCAGAAGCCTTTCGAAAGAAAGCTCAAAATGATATTACCTAGTCGAAGGATACTTTGGCTCAGGGTAGCAATAACTTCAAAGGTTAAAATTTGTAGAAATGTTACTAGTATTGCTGCTCACCACAGCTGAAAGGTTTGCAAAGAAAAGATCAACAAAGCAAGCACAAAACAAATGGGCTGGGAAAAGAAGAAACGTGCATTTTTTAACTAAGAATTGATTGTAAACATTTAGCTAAATGACAAATAAAATGTGTCATAGGTGTGCATTGATTTTTTTTTTTTTTTTAATAAAAAGAGATTTTCTAACATTCTCCAATCTGACACTTAGAGTACTAAAAAATCTTCAAAATATCAAAGGTCTCTGCAGGACAGAATTTGCTGCTCACCTTACTTACAGTATTTGAAAGCCAAGTCATCGTTTAAGCTGTCCTCTCTCCACTCCTTCCAGCTCATAAGTGACTTATCCTTACGAAATTAAAACAAAAGTAAAGCAGCAAATGCAGAGCATTTTTTTTTGTTAAGAAAAATGAGTAATAAAATAAAAGGGGAAAATACAGTCTTAAATCATTGCTCAGCTCTCCTAGTTTGTTGTTGTTGGGAGAATCAGTGCTTAATTTCTATCATACAAATGCTAACTTCTCTAACTTTCATTTGAAAGTTTAGGAGGAAACCCATTAAAGAACAAGTATTTAGCTGGTCCATCTTTACCTAATTGTCAACGTTGCAACTGCATGCTGATGCTCCCCTGTGAATTACAGCATAGGCAGCTGTGATCATCGGCACGTATACAAATACCAGGCCGAATCATCTCAGGAAAATTAAAGTGGGGCTTTTTACTCACAAAAGAGGAGGAAGAGGAAGAATAGATTCAGTGGTAATCAATACATTCTGGGATTTGATCTAGAGGAAAGTGCAAAGCTCTGCCCAGTGGAAATGTACAGACAGCAACTTTCTTGCTCCGGGCAAGTGAAATCTAAAATACATATCCTTTTGGTACCTAAGATTTTTAAGGTCAGATCTAAAATTAATCTCAAACCAGTGAGAAACAGAAGAAAAAAAACAGTTTCATTTTTCTTTTCTTCACGTATAGCCAAAACTGGTTTCTCCAGCAGTTCTTGGAGTGGTGTCAGTGGGCACCGAGCACGCCAGCTGGTCGGGCACCCGCTCTGCTGCGGGTGGGAAAGTCTGTTCGCGCTGCAGCAGCGCGCAGGAACGTGGCACGGCAGCACAGAGGCATCTCCTTCCAAGCTGCATCTGCAAGAGCAATCTCAGTACACTAGGCTGGGCAGAAGAACTAACACAGGCATTTAGTACCTGCAGTAGAAATCATGAGCATTCGTCATTGTTCTTTTCCCTTTAGTTTAAGGGCATAAAAGGCACTTTTTTTGAAGTAAAAGACTAATTTAAAAGGTCATGTTTTAAGTAAAAGATGAGTAAAAGCTCACAGGATTGGAGAATGGAACAGTGCTTTTTCCTCAGCCTTTTTTATTATTTTTCGTAGCCTGTATGGATTTCTGGAGATCCATGTGTTATGGCATCTAACACTGATTCCTCCAGCAAGGCTAGAAAAGTTAATGACAACCACGACCATAATTCCTGCCTGTGTTTCCCTCTGCAATCACAGTTCTTCAGATTAGTTCGGTCCATAGGAAATTAGAGTTCTCATCATTGTTGCTCATTGTCATAAAAAAAAAAAATTAAAGTCTTCCTTGGCACTACATAGTAATCTTGTACATTTTTGTCCTTTTCTGCTTCTCTTTCAGTAAAATATCAGCTAAGCTCTTTTCTTGATGGACAGACACTGATGCAGTAGCTGAGATCAACTGGGAAACTTAACCCCTTTGAACTTTAGGATTATTAGAAGACTTTCAAAGATTTTCCTTCTCAAAAAAACAGGAACATTCATGCTTTAGACATAAATTCAAATTATGGGGAAGTAAATTAGAAAGAATACCTCCATGGCACGCTAACATCTAACCATCTAACACAAGGGCTTTGAGTAGAGCTAATGACAGAGAAGGACATTGGGCTGCAGTGCTTCCTGGTTTGATTTTGCACGGCTTTTCCTCTTTCAAGGCTCTAAATTAATACATGCCAAAATGTTTAACACAGGCAGCAGCTGAGGCATGTGTTCTGAAATGAGAAAATGAGAGGGGAGAAAAAAAAAACAAAAAAAAAAGTAGAGCATTGAGGTTGCTGAAAAGTACATGAAATGAAGTAGAAGGATGAAGTATCTCAAACCAGCAAGCATATGGTTCAAACTAATTGTACTTACAGGCACCATCAGCCACATCCTGATAATTCTATTGATTGAAAATACTAAATTAAATACTTCATGCAAATTTGCCTGGAAACGGTTCTGATCTCGGCAAGTCTGTCAGATTCCTGCCAGCAATACAGATGGAAAATAACCTCATCCAAGAGGGTTTTTAAAAGAAATGAAAAGACAGTTCTTTGAGAACAAGAGAAGACTGAGTAAGCTACAATTAGTCCATGTTTGTTTTCTGTTTCTTTCCCCCCCGCCTAAGGCAGTTCTTGATAAGTATGTGTTCGACAGCTTTCCCAGTAAAAACAGGTTTTATTTATTTAGAGCGCTGAATAAAAGTCAGTCTCCGAGGCTACAGCAAGGGCTAAGAACTGAACAGGGCCCGCAAACTCTGATGAGTTATTTTTCAGAAAATTGATGACTTTTTTAGAACTGTTCTATTTAAAGCCTTTTATGTTGAGGACTATATTTGCCAGAGATTCTCTGAGGCATGAAGATTGAAAGCTTTAACTTTCATTTAGCTCTCTGGAAATTCTGTGTGCTCTGCACAGGCAGGTGCTCGCTCTGGATCTGCAGAGCAGCTGCCTCCCCGTGGCTGGCGGGGAAGGTGCTCACGGTGCTGTAGATGTGCAGATGTGAACAAGGAGCAGAGGCACATGTTATTTTTTAAAAATCACTTCTTTATAAACCTTGGTAGCAAGGAACACAGTCCTCAAGATTTTAATGATTTCAGGAGGCACCAACCATCAGCTCTCAGAACAGATGGCAGTATTACTGCCCACCAGATTTTAAAATATCCCAAGAGAATTTAAAACCCACAGTAAGTCTTCTGTAATTAATCCAGTAACTAAAGATTGTACTCTGGGTGTTAATTAACAGCTTCGCTTTGAATTAGTTGAGCTAAATAAAAAGAAAAAGAAGAAAATTTAAGTTTGTAATTTCTTTTTTTTTTTCTCCCCTTGTTAATAAGCAACTTAGCATGGAGATTGTCTGAAGAAACCTGTGGATTTCTTTTCACCTTCTTATCCTACTAAGTATTTCGAACCACTAATGAACTCAATAAATCCTAACCAACATTTGCTATTGCGATTTCTGTGAGAATTAAGCAAAGATTTAGGTTTAATACAGACATAGTAAGCCTATCAGAAATTGCTTTGCAAATTTAAAAGTTTCCCCTGGAAAGCATACAGAACAATTTTTCCTGGATTATTATATTGATTTAGCTGTATCCACCCCTAATTCATATGGAATAAATTAGATCAGTATGCGGCTGACTGGTTTTACTCAATTGCAAATTGATTAGTAAATATAAATACCATGTTATTTTTCTTTATGCTAGCAAAATGGATTTTATAGCAGATAATGTTTGCTTGAAAATATTTTTATAAGCATATGAAAAATGGTTCTTCTCTTCTACTTAATTAATATCCAAGCGTATGTTAGGAAAGATAATGCCAGCTCTGTGGTGGCCCATCAGTCTTTCAAACTGTCCAATAAAGCTAAAAAGCTAATTCACCATTCCCAAGAAGGGCTGAGAGTTCTGGATCAGGCTCATGAAGCAGACTAGAAGGCTTAAAACACTACCGTTATTATAGTTTACTCTATTCCATTACTTTAATTAATATTTTTCTTGCAAAAAAACATAGCAACAAGATTTGCTCAGAATACTGTATTTATAAGAGTTAAATATAGGGCTGCTCAACAAAAAAGCTCCACAACAAAACCTCCCACGGCAGCAGCTGGAAATCAGGACTGTGCAGAGCCTAGCGGGGCGAGAAGGTGTGAGGTGGAAAGCAGGAGCAGCAAGGAGCACCTGCCTTGGGATGCTCCCGGCTACCACAGACTCCCGTGGGACCTGGAAGATGCCCTGATGCAGAGGGTTACCCACACCAGCACCTCGGAAATGCCCTTTCTGCCACTTCTCCTTGGCATTTCGAATGTTTGAAGGAATCTGTAGAAGATGGTTCTTTATCTTGTCTTGAGCTGCTGAGAAATCAAAGCGTTCAGCTCATTAGCTGCATCATTTGCAGGGTTTGATCAGCAGGATTCCTTGACCAGGCTCTAGACAGACACTCTGAACTGTCATTCTTAAATGGCTGAAACACCAGTAAATTTAACATAAAAGACATTTATATTCACCCGAACTGCCAAAAGAATCACAATTACAAAATCAAGGCTGTAAAGTAAAGGGATTTTTAACATCATCAAACTGAGCAGGGAAGAGAACTGCATGATATCACTTTCTAAGTTTCCTCAGAGTGAATGTCAAGAATTTTAAAAAACAAATGTAGAAGATGAATTTATCTGACACTTTTAAGGTTTTTGCAGTGAAACGTTAACATTCAATGGCTGGAAGGCTTGAACGTGAGGAAATCTCTCTTTTTAACTTGTAGAACCAGTCTACAATTTTCCATAAACTATACTATCCAAGTGCTTAAACATATGTTTTTAAGGAGGAAAAGACATATAAAAATGTAAGAAAATATATTAAATAGAGCCTAACCGATAAAAATGCAGCACCAAGAAGAAAAGCATCTAAAGGTGTAACAAAAATCTATGGTATTAAGATTGTGAGAGGATAGAGATTTCACATTGTAGTATGCCTTGGAATTTAAGATATATTTGAGGCATAACTATCATTAACATTTATGTGTGTGCTATTTAGATTCATGTGTAGGCCTGCTGTTTTGTCTGAGCACTAATGGAAAAGTATGAATTATCGACTATGATCACACTAATGTGAAGATTGCATGATAAAAATATGCAAGGAAATATAAACACAGTGCTATAATCATAGACAAAATAAGTGGTATCAAGTGATAAAACAAGCATGGGCTGTCATTCTTCCCTGCAATGAACTATTCTGTGAGCTGATATTAGAATAGTTAGTTTAGCTACTGCTTCAATGCTGCTGCTAATACAAAGTCATATTTTATATTTACAGATCATGCACACGCCTTTAAATATAAATCTCAAGACTCTAAATCTCTTGTTATGATTCTATCTATATGTGCATTTCAGAAAAACACCCACATTCTAAATTATGAAATATGGTTATGGCATAAAGTAAATTTCGATCTGTTTTTACATCTTTATAATATTTCAGATTCAGTACATTTCTTAAAAGATTTGTGTAAATATATGAATATGAGAGAGGCTACCTGAAAATTTTAGTAGGTCTATCTACAACTTAGAAATCACAGTTGAGTCAGTTTAAAGGCAATTACAGAAGGCAAAAAAACAGAAGGACTGGAAGGTACTCAGGAGACCATCTAATCCATCCTCCTCTGCCAAATCTACTGACTTTTTTCCCATTCCTCCAAAGTTAATTTCAACAGATCTATTTCTCCTATATTTTCAGTACTTAGGAAAAGGAAACTGGGATTAAAGAAACATTTCGATAGAATATTTTCTTGCTTCTAACATGAAAAGCTCCGAAAATTTGCCCAGAATCAGGAAAGTTCTGACCTTTTCTCCCTCCAGACACTACAGAATCCAAAACAAAGAGGAGGCAACTCTATACTAACAAGAGAACATTTTCTAAACATCACAGAGTTCAATTTTTCATAGAGAACATGAACTGAAATTGTTAGAATCTCAGATGAGAAATTTCTACAAACTCCTGTGCTTTTCAATAATGGATACTGGAGTTTGTTTTTTATTCTGAGTTAGTGAAGGCATATTTTGTTCAATGGTTTTTCTGTGATTAAGGCTGTTAATTATTTTAATGGACAGGGCAGTAATAAGGAGCATAATATCGATGCATATTTTGCTATGTCTATTTAGGATAACTTGCAAAAAGCTATCATCTTATTTCCTACTGGAAGTGAAGCATGTGTTATCTTTAGTGCAGAACAAAAAAAATCCTTAAGATTTAGAATTTTGTATGAAGAAAACTATTACAATTTTCAAATGAATTCTAAGTAGTGGAATGATTGCAGAAAAGAGGGAAAAGAAAGGGAAGAATAGGGGAAAAAAGAATGACAAAATCTGTTATGTAAATAAGGAGTATCAGACTGACAATTTAGCCTCAAGATTTAGCAAAGTATTTCTACAGCCTGACCTGCACAGACAGCACAGTTGCCACTGGATGAAAGAGCAAACAAAACCCAAGCTGTACTGTGTTTATATGGAAGACTTTCACTTTTATACAACTGCTAACTGAACAAGGATTGACTAGAAGCATTCTGCTATGAAATGTGCATTATTTGGATAAGCAAGGAGGAAAGGGGTTTGCAATTTTAGAAAAGTTTGAAATAAAAGCATTGTGTCAACATCAAAAGGATTTATTGTTGACTCATGATATGCAAATTTGTGCTAAACACAATTCAGTTTTTTGGGAAATGGTTTCTATTAAGAAAAAAATACTAAGTGTCATTTGCTTAGCTGTGTCTAACAAAACAAATTCCCTGGATTTTGCCCAAAACATTTTTTTTTTTTTTTTAAATTT
>JAVCKT010098640.1:0-10569 GCA_032273925.1 Rhynchotus rufescens | reverse complement strand
ATAGTCATTCTTTCATTTCAGAGGCCCATTGGCTAGTGCACTAGCCTTACCTCCCCTTTCGGATGCAGCCTTCAGGAATGTTATGTTGAGTCTAAGTAGGAGAAGAAATTAGAATGGTGGCACCTACCCGGATTAGATAAATCGCTGGTGGTTAGCAACTGAATAGTGCTGCATGTAAGGTACAGGTCAGGTTGAGCTGGGAAAGGAGCATATCCGTCACAGCAATATCATATCACATCATGCTTTGGAAAGAAGTCAATTCACTTGAAGAGTATTTACAAGTACCAGCACCTTGATCAAGCTTTCATTCAGACACTGAGGCCATGGAAAGACCAGTATTGGAGTTTAATTCTCATCTTTTTCTTTACTGACTAGTTCCAAATTGTTCCTCTCTGGGTGAACTTTACGATCATCTTTCTGAGGCAGCTATTTCTCTCAGTGTACACTTTCATGAATTTCAGGCTTCAAATTGTATACTGAAGATCAGTCACTCTACTCTTAAAGTCTGCTCTTAAAGGCATCTAAAATTTGGCTGCAATGTCTGAAAGTGCCAAATAGATCTTAACAGCTGTACTGAAAGAGTTATATATTAAAATAAAAAAAAAATAAAAATAAAAAAAAATAAAAAAAGAGAAGTCTCTGCTAATCACTTCAAAACAGTTTGGCAGAAAAGAAATTCAGTGTCTCTGTTTAATCAAAATATTCTGGAGAGAAATCCATCTGGAACAAATAGCTTCAATCTTCAGTTATTGGTTATTACTATGGTTTCATACTTCTACTTAGTTACATTAGTTATAGATATTAGTTATGTATCTCTTAGTAAAGAGAAAGGCCAAAGTAAAGATGACAGAGATATAGCTGGTAGTATTTCATTCAAGTGTGCAGAGATGGACCATTAATTCTTTTGAGATGCCTTGAAGAATATTTTCAGGCCCCATATTTCTACGTGAGATGCTGAAGTAACTGAAATTATCTCCTCAGAGGCTGGCCCACAGATTCTTTTACAGCTGTAGAAATCAAATTCATCTCTGAAGCAGATTTGCAATTACTTTTCCTGTACAGTATGAAATGGTCCAATTTAGATTTCAGAACATCTTTTACTTTGTGTAGATTCATTTTGTCTCTTTTGAGGCCACATCTGGCATGAAATATGCCCAACTAAACATGGTCCCTGTCTTGCAGACCAAGGCAACATGGGGTACTATGCATCATGACTTACCTGTTTCTGTGTGCAGTAGTGGAGGCAATTCTTGAAATTACAGTGGTTTTGCCATCATTGTTCAGAGCATCTGGAAAGTAATGATCAGAGTTGTTTCATTGGGCTAGATACAAATAGAAAATACTTATTGAATGTATATTGAATGAATGAATACTTACTGAATACTTATTGGGAGCCTGAGACAGAAGGTGATGCTTAAATCTGAAATTAGAGGGA
The DNA here is from genome assembly GCA_032273925.1 of Rhynchotus rufescens. Taxonomy (NCBI): domain Eukaryota; kingdom Metazoa; phylum Chordata; class Aves; order Tinamiformes; family Tinamidae; genus Rhynchotus; species Rhynchotus rufescens. The sequence goes on along the minus strand of JAVCKT010098640.1, from coordinate 9,134 downwards.
GGGAAAATTAGAGGAATTTTAGCCTGCTAAACTTCCCCCTATGCCAGCAATAGGAAGCTCCACAGTAGGAATGAAGTGCTATAGCTTCTACTGTGTTACACAGATCTTAGAAATTGAGTACAGGGTGCTACAGAGAGGACAGTATCAAGCAAAAGAGGAGAATCCTTGTCTGCCATCTTCAGAGCTTCTACTGCAATATGAAGGTGCAATATGATTCAACTGCATAACACAAAGACAATGCACGTCCTTCTTCCTGCAAGTTTGCAAACTCATTTTTTTTCCCTGAGTTTACAAATACTAAAGCTATAGAGGCAGAAAGGTCTTCATGGTTAAGGTCTTCATGGTTCTTTGTCTCAAATGGACTTTTTACTAGACCTGGAGGCATGGATGGACATACCTAGAGGAGGACTCAAAGTAAAGTAGAAAATTACCAAAATAGGGAAATTGTGGCATCTCCCATTCAGATAATAACAAAAGGAAAACTTTTAGGTTACATTTTTAGGGTACATTTTTTTATGCTACGCAAAATACGTAATCACCTGAATATGGAACTACCAACCCTGTCCTGTTTAAGAGTGCTTAAAACACCAATGAAAATGTCAATTTTTGAAGTAAATGTCCACATATCCATACTCATCTCCACACTGTTTCTGCTACTGTTTCTGCTATCCCTGTAGCTAACAGTAGCTGTGGAAAATTTTCAGAAAATATAATTTAAAGCAGACAAAGATAAAGGAAAGTTATAGGAGTGGTACAGAATAGGTAAAGCTCACTAATGCTAAGATTTAATGATCACTTTTTCACAAGTGCAGCTGCCTGTGCAGAACACAGCAAGAAGGATAATTGAGAGTCCAGAGGGCCTAAGCCACAGGAAGAGATTTCATTGTTCAAGGAGGAAGTTTACAAGATAACAATGCAATCAATTGAACTATGCAGTAGATAGGAACTGATTCAACAGATAGATTAAGAAATTTCAGAAAGGATCATTCCATATTCTGCATGTGGCTCAGTTAATTGAATTACCACTTCACATTAAAATTAAAGGACATGGTTAATTTCTATCTGACCCATGACTTTGGAGAAATTAGGACTACAACTGCAGTGAGAAAAATGTTAATATATGAATTTATTTTCCCACAAGTGATTTTTTTTTCTTTTTAGTTCTTATTTCTTTATTCTACAAAAAAATACTTGTTCTAGAAGAAAAATTTAGGAAATTAGTATATTTACACTTAATAAATTTAATGCATAAATACATGATACATATATACCTAACCCATAATTAATACATTTATCTTAACTCCACATATGAACAGAAAACACTTTTTTTCCACAGTAAAAGTACAAACAATTCTCTCTCTCTCTCTCTCTCTCTCTCTCTCTTTTCTCTTCCCCAATCTCCTAAGTGTGTTGAGTCTCTGACAGTAAATGTTATAGGTGACTGATTTGATGTTAGTGCAACTCCTTAGTCTCCTTCACTAAGTCTACACTGTACTGGATTTCTGTGATTAGTGAGGCCTGGCTGAGCCCACCCCCAGGCTGAGCCCACCTCCCTGATTCAGTGTCTGAATCAGGCACAAGAAAGCAGTGCAGAGCACAGCCCCACCATGGCTGAGCTGGGCCATAATGATGCAAACAGACTGAGTTCTGAATGGGTGTTTGGCCAACAAGTCACAGTTGGCACTGGTGGGGCCTATGGCAAGGCAGGGGTAGGGCCGTGGCAGGGCTGGAGCTAGTATCTCTGTGCTCCAGGATAGGGATAGGAATTGCTGGCCCCAGGCTAGGCTCAGACAGAGGCCTGGGGCCATCAATCCCTGCACTGTGTTGGAGGGAGGCTGAGGGAGGCCTGGGGGGTCTGCGAGAACCTGGGGGGTCTTGGAGAACCTGGGGGGTCTGCAGTATGCTAAGGTTGGTTCAAGGCCAGAAGTCCTATCTGCTTTCAGAGTGTTTTCTTTAGCTGAAACAAAGTAGTCGGGTCAGCCAGGACATTAGACTATTTTAAAGCGGGCTTGTACTGAAGGAATATTGGGATATTGCAAACAGCCAGAGCTCAGTTTCTTCTTTTAGCAAGCATCAAGTGATGACTTGAAAAATTTTAAGCCATAGCCATGGATATAAGAAACAGACATTTGCTTTTTATATATGGATTTTTGGATTATTGATGTTTTCCATATCAGTTGCTTAACATGTAAGAGTCATAGGTTTCTGAATAAAAGGCACAGAATGTGAAAAGATAATTAGCCATGTGCAATTATATATAACATACATATATAAACATGCATATATATAAACATACATATATATATTGCCTCCTTCCTTAATACATGAACTTCTGAACTGAGTATTGAACAAGGCAGCAATGACCGATATAGACTGATATAGATCTTATTTTTCCCATACTCTACTTTATTTTGAGACAATTTGATATTACACTGTCCAAACATCTGGTCAGAGCTTGTATCCTGGTACTGTATTGCTATACTACTGCTCCTGGACACTTCCTCTTGACATGTTATACATAGTATCAGATAACAGGTATTTGGGAGTTCACATGACCGCTTAATCTGTCACATCAAATTCTCTAAGCTGACACTGTAAGATAGATGTGGTGAACATCACCATGATTGCTTCTTATGTTCCAAGATTCAATATTATATGGTTCTAATATCAAAAATCAGCTCATTTTTGATAATCTGCTTAGATACATTTAATTCCTCTTTCCAGGGCTCGTTTCATCCAGTTGCGGTGTAATGCAAAGTGCACACACCTTCTATGGAGCTACTCTGAATCCCTGCCACTTGGAAGTCTTCAATCATGCAATATTTTCCTCTCAGCAAAAAGTCTTGCTTAACCTTAAGATTTTTATTATCTTCTCTTCTTACCCATGATTGTATTCCTGACTCAGAAGTGGCTGCACTTCACAAAGACTTGTTGAGTATGCTTCTACCTAGATACACACCTGGTGGCTAGGAGATTTGTTGTAGGATGTGAGATGTGTAACATCACTCCTTCTAGATTGAAACTATGGATGAATGCTCTTGGCATTTGACTATTAAACATGGTAGTGCTGCTATCACTAATTATGATTGTTTACTGCTACCCCACTTAGATGTTGTCCTAGGCGGTATGCCTTTGTGCCTACCACTGTAAAAACCGAGCAATAATAGCCCTACTTCTATACTTTTTTAAGTGGTATGGGCTTTTTCTATCCTACCTACCTTAGTCCCATTATATTTGAATTTTTTCTAAAACACAGTCATTGGGTCTCCTTCCATCTGGCTTCAAATCAATCTGGCAGATTCTAGAAAACATATTTGCTAAAATATTGTATCAGCTAGAGGCACAGTGGCAATCATAATCATCATTTGAAATGTTTCCATCCTCAAGCAGCGATATACTTTTCCTTTCCCTTTTAATATGGCACTACAGTAGAGAGACACTTCGCTTCGCATCCTGGCACTGATGTCTATTTGCTGATCATTTTTCTATCTGAGATCAGTGTGGCTTTCACAAGGACTGCCATGATACATTAGAATCTATCCTTATCTATCCTTGCAGTGATTGTTTTGATACTTTCCCAGAATACGTCACTGCTTTGTAGATTTTTTTTTTTCCCTGTATTAGAAAAATCAATCACAGGCACTTCAGATTCGCACATTAGACTATCATTAGGATTTTTAACATTATGTATGGATATGAGTCCTGTAATATTAATATCTGCTATCTGTTCTGATCTTCTCTTCTACTGTCTTTGATGACAAATTTTAAAAGATATAACCAAAAGTGCAAAGGTCTACTAGTCTTTTGCCATGAGCCACAGAACTGATAAAAAAGTCTTTTATTCACTCTTTCAATGCCTGAAAAGTTTATTCTTTTTTGATTTTTTTTTTCTGCTCTGGTAAGAAGTGTCACATGTATTGCAGTAGTTCCTCGTTTTCAATCTCAAATCTCACGGGGTACTTTAAAATTTTTTTCTTTTTTCCATATACTCCCATTTGTCAGCTCTGTAAAATCCAGTTCTTCCTTATACTGCATCCATGCTTATGTAGTGCCTATTTGTTCTTTTTTTAACTGAAAATTCAACATTCCCTATGCTCTGAATCTGACCACATCCCCTGCTTGTTCTGCTTATAGATGATGTCTTGTTTTCCCAGTATATGCTCTTTCTTGCATTGGAATTCACAATGCTGAACAATTTTATTAATTGCTCTCATCACACATGTACTATAACTGCTGACTGTTTCAGGCCACATAAAAACTCACTTGTCATCATCCAGTGTAAATCTTTCACTTTGTAGCCTGCAGGCTTTCTTCCAGCTTCCATGCAGATTGCTACAGGTGAACCTTTGAACAATCTGCCCTGAGCTTATTAAATCAGTAAGTCAATAAATTCTGATTCACTGTGGCTCAGCAGCTTGCCTTCTCAGCCTCATCTTTCCTCTTACGACCAGTCTTCAGTTTCCACCCACTCTAGAAGGGTCTTAGGTTGAACCGTTATAAAACAACATAAGTTGACTTGTGTAAAGTTCTTCTTGAGAGCAATTCTCCAATAGCTGGCTGTAGGGTTTGTGTGCCAAAGGGCCATAGCTGATGAAGAGAATTATCCAAGAGAATTTCCTTAGCTTGGTTCACAGCATGCTCATTTAGACCTGAATTAAGAAATCAGTGGAGATTATGACATTAAAAAAAGCCCATCAGACCTTGATCATGCAGCATTATGACTTCTTGATTCCTTTTTGTTCTCTAGAACAGTACAGAATTTCTTTGCTGGTAAGCAATTAAAATATCTCACTATTTAATTCATCTTGTAAATGTCATTAACACACTATCAGACATATCAGGAAGGAGAGACAATTTTCTGAGCTATTGACCACTTTTGAGCCACAATTTATTTTGAGAAGATGATTGTAAAAGTATTGCCATTCTATCTTTTAAATATTATTGTACCTTTTTCTTCTAATTATTGTCTAAGTATGACATTCAGTCTGTTTATGTAACAGTAATTGGAGATGTGCTTGATCTACATATAAAGTAAACCTCAAGCTAGCAAGAGGATTGCAAACACTCCCCTCAGCAGCAATGAAGTACATTTTATGGTTTAAAAGCTTTACAAAATACAAGTTCAGTCTACCTAGATCTGCCAAACTAGAATCAGATCTGTGAATCTTCCCATATTTGACATTTTTAGAATTGGGAACCAACTACAAAGTGCTTAGAAAGCTATAGATTTTCCACAGACTCTTCAAAATATTTGGGGTGGATATGTATGCATTTCTTCTTTTCCATCTGCTAAATGTGTGGCAGAATACTTTAGTAAAATTCAGCCTAAGAACACCCAAAAGTTAGGTTAGTGAGTGTGTGGCTGAAGAACATGCTTCTACACAATGACCCTTGCTTCCACTTACTTTTTCATGTTTTGTTTTTGTTGTTGAATGGTTTCAAAATCATTTTGTTGGTAGAACAGTTTGTTACCAAAACACCCTTGCTAATTTGACTCCAGAGGAATTAGCAGAAAGTAACATCCCTACAATTGCCCTTCTTGCAACAAAATAATTCTGCCATTGTCCTTACTCTAAAGAGGTGATGGAAAAATGGGCAAGATCTTGAATTCTTTCATTTTGCATTTCAGTGCCAGAATATTATACTTTATATTTTACTTTTCCCATTCTTTCTGAGCCTACACACAATACATACTGGAGCTTCAATGTATTCTATACTTTATATTGCTCTGGACTATAGCTCACCTCCCCTTTTCCTCCCAGCTGTGAAATCTCTGTTCAAAGAGTTTTTCACAATACTCTATTTGAGCAAAGAAATTACAAACCACATTTTTCAGCCTTCTCTTAAATACTTACTGCTTGTTGCCAGCTGCCTGCAGATTTTACATGTCAAACCTAACATCTTATTAAGACAATCTTTCTCACATAGATATTATAAGCAAAAACACCAAAACCCACAGCTTCACAATACAGAATGATTCAGACATGACAGTGACAATAAATATCTGACAAATTCCTAATTATCTTCTTTGCTTTATTGGATGCTCTGCTTTTCCACTATCTTTTATGAGATTTATGTTCACTATCTAGAATTGTGAAAAGATTAAAAACAGAATACTGAGTGCATAATTCCCTTAAAATATCTTGATCTGACTTGTGCTACCATACGTAGATAATTAGATGGAATAAGTTAATGCTATTCCTAGGTTAAACCTATAGGTTAGGTTAATCTATCACAGTCATTGATAGATTAACAATGCAGTCTAACAATACAGACATTTTTATAATGTTTGTGAGGTTATAACAAAGGCTGGGCCCATTTGTATTAAAAGTTGAAGACGACTGTAGACTTTTAACAATTCCAAGTTCTTTCACCAATTAGTCTTTTCTCTACTCTCTGTACAATAAGTGAGAACTTGGTTAGAAGTTGAGATAAGGAGGACATGAAGTTTACCTATCTGTCAGGCAGTTCTGAAATTTCAATGCACTGACCTCCTTTATTGAAAAAAAAATCAAAATCAAAAGGACATAACATCCTCTTGAGAACAGCTAATACACTAGTTATTGCAAGGTAAGAGAAATACAGTTGCAATTTCCTGTTTGGCTTACTTGGATATGAAGGAAATTAAATAAAGTTTGCCTCCTATGTACTATATGTTTTGTAATCTCTTGGTAACTGAACAACTATATGGAATCATCTCAATCTTGCTGATAACCCTCTTTTAGTTTATATAAATAATTAAATATGTGCTTGAACGGATTCAACAGCCTGGGAGTTAAGAGTAATCAAATAAAGTTAAGGAATTGAGTTAAAATCCTTGGCTCAATAAAAGTATTTTCCAGAGAAGAACAACTCAAATATATTGTTCATCAATTGTAAAATACTGCAGAATAAAAACAGCTATGAGAGCTGAATTCGTCCTAGACTTTTCTAAAATGAATGAGGAACTATTTCTCTCAACCTTTGATTATAAATTCTATTTTAGATTTGAGAAACTTCTTTCTGTTAAAAAATTTTGAAACCTGATGTTACAGGATCTTAGTGTACAGGATAAAAGTGCAGTTTATCTTCTTAAATGCAGTATCATTGCAAATGTCTTATTATCATGATCATACTTCATGTCCATATTTATGTCCCTTTGACTGCCTCTAAGCTTTTTCTTTTTTTTTTTGTTTTTGAAACAAGAAAGGATACTTTTACTTGTCATATGTAAATTGAGTCTGATATCAAGATTACAGGTTACAAACAAGTTCCTCTTTGTACAATAGTCTGACAAACCTAAAAATGAGCATCCTGAAGACACTGTTTGGTTTTCTTTCTTTGTTTGTTTCTTTTCATAAAACAATATTCAAATCAATGTATATCAACTGGATTTTTCAGTTTCAAGAGAAAAAGAGGCATCTTCCAGAAGGCTCTATCCCATAGAGCTGCTTGTTTCGCTGGAAACAGACACTAGGAAAGTCTGTATATGCAAGCTGACAGCTTCTTGTGAAGTGTTCTTCACAAGAGAGAGGTGTGACCCTTCCCAAAGAAAGAACTGATGTCCCAAACTGTCTTAAGATCCCTATAGCAGCAACAGAACAAGTTAAATTATCTAAAGCTTTTTTTTTCCCTATTATATTTTCTCTTATCGTAGAGAGAGCTGCCTCTCTCTTGCTTCATCTCCAAAACAGCAGCAGTAATCTTTGTCATACTTCTGAGGTGCTGATTTTCTGAATTAGTCATTCATTACAGGAACTTAAAAAAAGAGAGAAAGGAATATCATTTGTTAATTGTTTAGTTGTAAAACTCTAGACTTAGTAACAGACGATCATATAAATCCAAACAATCAGTGGCTTGAACATTTCTTCACATAAAGCATTTAAAGTTGCAGGTCTCAGCCTCATAGATTTGAGTTTTCTTCAAAATGTCCGAAGTAAAACTTACTCTGTCGTTTGCATTTTATTTTAGCATTTGCATATATGTCACATAGTCTGTCCAGCAGCAGGTCAGGCTTGATAAGTCACAGCCATCTATGGTGACATTTCATGTGCAAATCCCAAATGCTATCATTCTCTAGGCCTGGGTGAAATGAAGCAACATTTCTACCATGGTCATGTACTTTTTCCTAAAGGCAAACACAGCACTGTCAATGATGACTTGTAAAGCACACAGCCCATAGATTTCTCCTGGAATTCACCTTTTTCAGACAGAAGACAGATGAAATGATCTTTTTGCACTTGATACAGTTCCTAATATGTAACAACACTACATTTCTAACATTTATATTGGTCCAGACTTGCAATTTTGTACTGACAGGTCCTTGAAGTATCATGTAAGAGTTCTTCAAAAAATCAACCCAGTTAGGAGGAAGAGTAGCTTATTTATTTTTTTTTTCTTTTTTTTTTTTTTTTGTGCTTCACATTCTGGACTCACACTGGTTATTTTATAGTATGGGATGACAAAATATGACTTAATTTTCCAGAGAGGGTAATCTCTTGTACAGCCTTAAATGACAAACCAATACTTCACTTTTTTACGATGTTAGGAGAATATTTCATACAGATCAAGAATCAGATATTAGCATACAAAAATCACATAGTTTTATCTTTAAAATTAGGCAAGTTATAAAATTTAAAGAAGCTAAATTAATATATATGCATATATCTAAAGTGTACACAAATTAAGTATAAATATGACTTATAAGAAGGACACAACGGTTTGGATATCAGGCAGTTTCTATGACTGGAATAAAAGAATGCAGCTGAAAATATACTAACCTTCCAGATATAAAATGATAGGAATCAGTGTTTCAGTTATCATAGGACAGAGGCTATTTTTTTTGCATATTTAGAGAAGAATAGACAAATACAGTGACTCTATATTAAATTAAAATATCCCCAAACTTGAAAATCTTGCAAATTCTAGATTTAAAGTTGCAATTAAATATCCCTTCCCACTTGTAAATTTGCAACAATAAAGATATATAAACATTTACATACATGTATAATTATGTTATATATATATATATAATGCATCTATATGGATTTTTTTACAAAATTGTCTCTTTATGTGCACAAAATATATGATTAACATGGAAAAAACAGACTTTTAATTCTTTATTGTTTCTTATTTTCAATATACAGTCCTATATT
>JAVCKT010098639.1:0-10570 GCA_032273925.1 Rhynchotus rufescens | reverse complement strand
CCTGGCATTCATCCTGCTAATACTCATTTTTTTTTGGTTCCTATAGTATAGTTAGCTATTAACTATCCCTCGGATATTTTCTGATGCCATCTTTGTGTTAAATTCTCCTAATCTGGCGCTATTGTTTTGTTCCAAAATTATGGCAGTATACCTGCCTAGAACAAAGCATATTCTTCTATCTCTTGCAGACAGTTAGTTGATTTTAATAAATATGAATAGAAATTTAAGTAATTTGTCTAGACTGAACTGATCACTGTTGGCATGAAGTGCATAGGTAAAAGGCCATTCCTTCCTCTGTATCTATTTTAAGTTTTCATATGAATATATAATAGGTCCTGTTCCTGTAGTGAAATAATAAAGGTTTTTATTGCATTACAAGCTTAAGGAGAATCCTTACTTCTGCGCTACACAATATAACTTACTTGCGAAAACAAACATACCTATTCCTTTCACAGATAGGGAAGGATCACAGAACAGTCACTTTCTAAAAGTAATCCAAGACAGCTAAAGTTCTTGTCTGCCCATCTTGCCCGTGTATGTTACCTCTGAAAATGTGAATACGCTCCTGACCGCTTATTTTCACTTAAGCGGGAGAAATCTCTTCTTATCTGTTGCTTCTGAATCAATCTTGACATCCAGTGCCATCTGACCTTGGGGTTAATTACCCTAACAAATCTTGAGGTTACTTACTAATAACTCCAGTGTAATTAACAGCCTGTGGATGGGGTTGACTGGATGTGGAACACTGAACACTTGGCTATATTACTGTGCATGTGCACATGTGTGCATATGTTATGTGTATAAAAGTTGTGGGTAGGAAAAAGGCTGAAGCTGCAAACATGCAGTCAGGAAGATGGGGTGAGGAAGAGAGGACTCTTCATGTTTTGTTTGCATCATGTTCACTCACCCATGCCTGCTGGAGAGAGCGTTTTTTCTCTTCAAATAAGAGTATTATTCTAAAAGTCCAATTTTAAGTAGAAATGTGTGTGTCTAGGGATAGCATTAAGGTATAATATAAATAATTTACCACCTTACTTAGTTCCGTCTTAAAAGTTCAGTCTATGGAGGATAGTAGAATTTTAGCCTATATAATTTTGCTGTATACTTTTTGATGCTTTCCATTACTGTACAAGGCAGTTCATAAGAAAGAAACATGGAAATGGTGTGACAGGAACCTCGCCCTCTTAAATTGTTTCAAAAAAAATTAGATTTGATTTTTTAACTAGAGCATGCTATTGAAAAAAAGTTCAGAATAAGAATATTAGGTTTTGTTAGTTTAGTTTTATTTGCCTTTTGGAAAGAAGTGGGCTAGAATTGCAAATAATATTTGAGATACAGATAATGGGAAAAAATAATTACTAAATTATTAACCTGGTTATCCAATGTAACAAATATTTATCTAGCTCATGATATCTTGTCAATTTAGATATGAATGAAACCTTCTCTTTTGCTGTTTTGAGACCTAAATAATTTTGAGAGCTAAGTAATTCATAATGAAATTTTCTCTTTCACTCTTTTTTTAAAGTGATTTGGTTGAATTTAATGTTGATAAAGTGAGGCATATTGTGAATCCACTCAGTGAACCAGTAATTTTTGAACAGCTTACATTAGCGGGCAGGAGAATGCTACTGTGCGTCTTTGGATCACCTCTTTTCCTGCTAAGTGTAAAGTTACCCTAATTAAAAGGATAAATTTGCATATAAAGAATAATATACTTGGCGTTAATGTTTTGTAGAGTATTGTGAAAATGTTGCTACAGTACTGCGTGTAAAGAGTGAACTCAGGGATTTTGTTTTTTGCAAGCTTTAATCAGTCTGTGCATAAACCTATCAGAGTTATCTTAAATTATTTTTGCTTGTACCTGACTGTTCTGAGTGCCATTTTCTTTTTCTTTTTTTTTTCTTTTGAAGAAATAAAGATCAAGCTGACAGAAATAATTTTGCAAAAGCAAGATGGGCCATGGCTATTCAGAAGGTAAGAGCTTTGTTGCTGCTATTTCTATGTTACTGAAGGGGTTTTTTTTTTTCTATGGAATTACCGAGAATTCAGTGGAAGGTTGTAGGTTATGTAAACTAGTCATTTACAGCATGCTCTGGGGAAGTGCCTGCTGGGTTTCCAATTGCAGGGATTGTTCTGTTTGTTCTTACCTGTGTGGTTCTCTTTTTCTCAGGATTTGGGTAGCTTCTGCTCAGAGGAGAGCATTCTGAAGCTTTAGGTACCTAACCTAACAAAGTTCAGTATTTAAAACAAATCCATACCATTGCATGACTTTTGTTGTGTTCAGTTGAACTGTTCACTGGATGTTTGTAGCAGGTAAAGTGTTTTGGTAGGAAAGCTACCTACATTTCTATGGAGATACTTTATGGGCATGATATTGAACTGTTAGTCACTATCACAACCACTTTGAAAACCAAGTACTTAGCTGACTTGAGGGAAGCCGTTACAGTGAACTGATTTTCAGCATCGTATGTTCTTACATTTCATCACTTAAGGATGATCTTTTTTTATATAATATTTTTACCTGTATTAAACTGAATTGGTTGCATAACATAAGAAAGAGGCAATTAGTTAAACTTTCAAATATTTGATATTCATGTTCTAGATCTGAAATCTGCTTGCACATTTTTCAAAAGATGGAGATAGCTTTTTTACAACTAATTGTACTGTATTCTGTATCCATTGTTTCCCAAATAGAAATATGTTTAAATTGTGTGAATTCCTATACTGTGTCATATAGTACATAGCTACATTATGTAGTTATGAAAATATATAAATCATGAGTTTCGCCGTGAATCAGAATGAAACTAAAGGACTCCAGTTTTCAAAAAATTAATCACTTTACATCTGTCAAGCTGTTTGCTCTGTGATTTAGTGGACTGTTGAAGAGAGAAGAGTTGGGTTGTGAGGACAGCTGCCAGAGAATTGTTTGTGGTGTGCTGAGCAGTTGGTAGGGGGCGATACACTTCTGAGTTCCAGATTTCAGTGAAATAAATAGTTGACATCGTTCTTAGATCTCAATAGTTGAGATCAGCTGTTGCTAAATAGGTACAATATTTTTAAGAAAGGACAAATTTTCTTCTTTGAAGAAACCACTGATATATTTTCCAAAAGGAAGGGGACAGTTTGTCAGGTTTTCATAAATGTATTATAATTCATAAGGATGTTGTTGGATTTTCATCCATCTCATGTTTTTTAGTGGTCACTTACAACTTATTTTTCTTAGCAGTGTATAATCTCTTTATTCCCTTAATTGAATTCTTTCCAGTTTCTTCTAGCACTTACAGAAAACTGACTGCTTTGCAGTGCATATTCTGTTACACAGATTTATATGCAACACTGTTACGTGTTATGTTATGTTATGCGTTATATTCAGCCAGGTTTAAATATTTCAGTGGGCCTATGTACACCTTACATAGTATTAAAGCAGAATGTGTGGTTTAATTTACTGTATTTGACTTGCAATTAGTTTATCATAACAAATATAATCTCTCCCGCTTTTGTTTTCCTAAACGTGATAGATTTGAGACCAGGAGAGCTGCAGTGTGTTGTAGGAGGTAGTAGTGTGAGCAATTAAATGTACAATGAAAATGTCATTCATTTCTTAGGCTTGCAGGCACCACAAGCTCATGGCAGCAAGTTGTTGCAGGGAGGCTTACCCTTTTCTTTGAGTCTTATATTTTGAATTTTGCCTAAGAATGCCTTCCAAATATCCTGTTTTAGCAAATTGAAATTATTTTTTTCTGTAGTTGGTGAGTGGTTGCTATTCTTGAGGACCTAATGAGTCTTTTTTGGTGGCTGACATTAATATATATGCAAAAGGTTTGGGAATCAGTTCTTAGGAGAAGATTCAATCATCTTTGTCTATGGTAGGTATTTCTTTGTGTCTCCAGGTGTTGGATTTTTATTTAGATATTCAATGCATTTCTTTCCAAAGGATGAAAAAAATCCACACTTCTAAGGGAAATTCTTTCAGGTAGAATGATGGAACTTATCCAGGTCAGCTCCTGCGTTTTAAAAGGCAATGTCAGAGGACAACTGCTGCATATATGGTGCTATCCCCAGAATTGGGGTCTGAGGACTGCTGAGAACATGTCCAGTGGTTATAGAATGAAAGAGGCTTGACAATGAGTCTGTATGACATCCTCTTGATTAATTTGCCAAATGAACATTTCTGGAAGATAGACTTGAAATCAAAAATCATTTAAGTGCATATAAAATATTATATACATGCACACACCTTGTGGGTTTTTTGAATTTTGCAATGACCTGTTTCTGTAGGCTAGAAACAAAGCAAAACATTGCCTAAAGGAGATGACTGAGCTTGTGGCAAATTTCTGAAGTTGTCAACTCTACAAATTTCTGTTTATTTTGATCTGCAGTCTTGATCCTAGTTTAAATTCTAATTGTGTAATTGTCATTCTGTCCGCATCAATGGTAATACAATTGATGTGACATTAAGTGGCATTCTCTGCTTAGAAAATCTGAGGGACCTGAAGGATGAATCTCTGTCAAGACCTAATGAAAACTTGCTTTGCACTTGCAAGTGTTCTTGTACCAGGGAGGGTAAGGAAAACATGATGACTCAGCAAACTAAAGACCAGTCCTGGTGTATCTTACAAATAATGTAATATTCATACAACCTCATATAGTGGCAGTCAAACAGAGCAGAAGTAAATCTCCACGAAAACTGATCTCTGCATGTAAGTATTTATGTTGATAGACCTGATTCTACGGGGAAGGGACTCTCTCTGTCCTGAAGGAACTGAGGGAGGAAGGGTGGACCTTTAATTACCACAAGGAAGGCTAGTTAGGCTCTGGAGCAGGCTGTTGTGAATCCATCACTGGTTTCCTTTAAAAGAATGAAAGTATTGATCAGTCTTAACCATTACTGTTACTGGAATTTCAGGGCGAGAGGTTTAATTTGGAAAGGAGAAAGAGGAGGTGTTTTGAGTGAGTGACCTTTAAAGGCCACTAAAAGTACCTGTAGGCCCTTAGGCAGAAGGACAATGCTACAACTTCTGCTGTTTCTTCTCAGATGTAACATGAGTTCTTATTGCTTTGAAAAATATATGATAGCTTATTAGCATGTCTTTGGAAAACAGTGTCCTGTTTGAGGAACTATTCCAGTAGGAATGTTTGGGGTGTAAGCTTTGGACAGCTGGACTAGGAAAATAAGGTACTGTGTTAGGCAGTTCTGATTAAATAGGAGATGACAGTCCGAGAGAGACCTGCGGCAGTGTAGCTAATGAATATTTACTCCAGGGAGGGGAGAGGAGGCGTAGGCATTTGAGGAAAATGACATATTAGGAAGTATAAGTAGAAGAATAAAGAAATCAGTTTAGTTGGAATTGTGCTTGTGGATTTTTAAAAAGAGAACAGAATTCCTTTACCCTGATGTGAGAATGTGATCATAATCTTTTTGCTGTACTGTTAGATACAGTGAATGAGTGATTTTTTTCTCCTTCATTCTCTGTCAGATTTGAAAAGAATATTAGAATGTTGTTATGCACTGGCAGTTATTCTGAGAAGGTACATTTAGAGTTCTTTCTTTTAAATCACTGTTAGCCAAGAGCAGAATCAAGTCGCTTTCCCCACTGCCAGCCTTGGCGGTTTGTGCGTGCCGTTTTGATTGCATCTTCAGCTTCTAACCCTATGTTTACTGAAGATGCTTTGTTTTGCTGCTGAGATATGGTTATTTGAATAAATGACTATCACCTTTCTGAGGTGGATATATTTGTTATAAATTGCAGATCATGGTAATTGATCTCTAATGCTAACATTAAGAACATGCAAATGACTTAATCCTTGCATTGTTTTGCATCTGTAGTAACTACAGTCCCTGAATCCTGGAGATGGAAGAGGGTGATAATGGCACTATATGGACTGGTCTTACAACTTGAAGATCAGTGATAGAAATTCAGACTTGCCCAGAGAAAACCTTGCTGCATGCGTTGTATCTTAATTTGCACAATGGGCATAGTTATCCATATGTCATGAATATTTATGCCATTAAATCAAAAAAAAAATAGTTGGTATGTGTTTCAACCAAGCAAAAGATGACATAGAATCATGCTGTTCTTTGTTGTTTTAGGTTAACTATACGATAGTGCAGTAATGATATTCTAGGTTAACTCTACGATAGTGCAGTATTTTGGTTAATAGGAGAATATTCTCTTCAGGATAAATCATCAACAACTGTGTTTTGGCAGCAAGTACTCATTTACTGTCTCATTGTGAAATAATATTTGGTAAACTGACTAAAATAGACATTAGACAATGGCTTCAGAGGGCATTTAGGAATGTTAATAAAGACAAAATTGCTGTGCTTTGGAATTGGGGCCTATGATATCAATGCAACAGGAAGGAAATTACTAGAAGAAAGTAACTTTGAGAAACATTTCCCATATACCAGAGAGTGATTTCCCAGCCTAGGAAAAGTCATGTGGGAAGCATTTATCAGAAAAGTAAAGCTTTTGTTCAGGTATAGATGTATAGATAATGTTCAGGTAGTTTATAAGCTGTCCCCTATCCTTGTTTTGAGTGTCCATTTTAGAGACTATTCATTAGTTATAGTTGTAATGATAGATGATATCATTGTAGCTGTGTAATCTGAAGCTTACAGAAAATAAACTAGTTGAGCTGTCCTACAAAGACTGCATTTTTGTGGGGGCAAAAGTGGGGCGGAATTTTGCACATACTTCATAAAGTTGAGCCAATTTTTGTATTAAATTGCATCCTGACAGAGGCTGTTACCATAATTTTAAACTGTTTGCTTTTTTTCTGTTGTTTAAAGCTAAATTAAGTCAATAGAAAGTAATTTTGGAAGTTCTAAGCTGCATAATTTTGTAAAGCTAGGATTTAATAAGGTCACTTAAGAAAACAGTGTTTTATTGGGCACCCAGCCGTGTCTCAGGACGTGTCCGCAGCGCGGAGGGCCGGCGCGGCCGGCAGGGGGCGCGCGGGGAGCGGGCTGGCGGCGCCGCCGGGCGGGGCCCTCGCTGCTCATCCCGGCTTCCCTTGCGCGCCGGAGAGCCCGCCGATGGAGTTACAGTTTGGGCTTGGGAATAGTCGCAAATATTCACAAGTATATTTATTGGATGAACAGTTAGTCCTAAGCAGTGTATACAAAAACATTCAATAGCTGCTTGCTTTCATTTTCTTGCATATGCTTTTGAGTGTTTAGAGGTGTGTGTGTAAGATCAAATTGCATAGGGAAAAAATCCTTTTTCCAATCTGCAGTTGAGTTCCACCCACAAAACTCCTTTCTTTGCATTACACTGCCTTGTGAGTTTGTTCTGCACATCGACAAGTGATTTGTTGCAAGCTTGATAACCTAGAATGTATTTTATGCCCTTAAAGGGTGGACCAGGCACATTATTTTTAAGATAAAATTTATTCTTCATATCACTGTACCTAACTAGAGATATTTGAACACCATTTACAGTATGAGGTGGCAGAATTGGTCAAAACGGTTACTTTTCTGCTTGTAGCTCTTAATCTTTTGGCCGAATGATTGAAGAGTTCCCTATTTCAACATATTAAGAGTTTCTTTTATGTGAGGATGGAAAAGCAATTCCATAAATGTTTACAGAGGAGGAATTGGCTTGTTTCTGACTTATTTCTGTACTAATGACTTTAGGTTGTAAAATTGCCTTGCTCATACAGTGAATACAATTAATTGCTGCTTTTAAGGCCTCCTGGTATATACATACCTGGAGCTTTGCTGTGTTGCTTCTGTTTTTGGGGTTTTTTTAAGATGATGGTTCAGTAGCACCGCTTCTATTGTATCAAGAGCACTTGACCAATGACTGCTTCAGGGAATTATCCCTGGAAGCCGTGGTCCTGTAATATGGAAATAGACGGACAAATTAGCTGTTCTTTCCATGGAGGCTTTTAATTGCACATTGATTTCTTTGTGTCTGAGTTGGCTTGCTGTGCAAGCTAGGCTAAACTAGTTGCTGACTCCATTAGGATACTAAGTTGGGTTCAGAATTGCAAACAGAAGTTGTACCACTTATGTATACAGTCTATACTTGGCCTATTAATTATATCATAGTTTAACATTACATTTGTAATGCCTTAGTAAAGCACAGTGTTAGCCCTTAAAGATGATTCTTTAAAGCTATAACTCCATCGATATACAAAGTTACTAGCAGATAACCACAAAAACCCAAATGACCCACATAGGCACAGTTCCTTTGTATGTTTTATTGAGGGCTGACATGGACACTTTCTGTTGTTTCAAAACATTCCAATATTTACTCATTTTAATCTCGGTCATCTCAACGCCTATTTGATTATAATCTTGTCCAAAATGCAGTTTATTTCAGTTGCAAGTGTATGTCTAGAGTGCTGAGCACATGCTCAGGATCGGGTCATTGCTGCATAATTTTCTACATCCTTATATGAATAGTATTGCCAGTTTAAAAGGAGCATTACTGTAATATATAATTAAGATGATGCCACCGAACTTAATATCGGGAAGTATCCTCTTGGACTCTTGCACATAGATTGTTATATTTTTTGTTAGCACATAAAATGTCAGATTTGATGCAGTGTTCCATCCTGGTCCATGTGAAACATTAAAGAACTGCCATAGGATAGTAACTAGAAAAAGATTTGAGTAATAAGGCATTCATCTTGTAGTTCTTAACCATGCCACTAAATCACATTTATAGCTAGAATTCATTCAACATGACATTACAGCTATGAAGGTCCATAATTGCTTTTTTGATGTACAAGGAACATCTGAAATATAATTTTCCTAGCATACATAGGTTTATTCTAGAACTGTTCATTTGTAAATTGTACTTTAGAAAAGCATTGTATTCTAAGATCCCATTTGCTGATAGTGTTAATGCAACTAGTATTAATGCAATAGTGTCAACTAAAGAAAGTAAAAGCTACAACCAATAAAGCTTCAAATAAGTATTAGCAGAAACTCAGTGAAATACTTATGTCTTTTATTCTGGTATCCTTAGTGTATTTCAGAAACAAGTAACCAAATTGCTAATTCCTTCATTACAAATATGTCAAATATACCAGAAATTATTAACTTTGTTGTTTATTCTAGCTGAAAATATAATGTATTATTAAAGCACTTCTCAGTGCTTTAATTTCCCAAAATTGAATGACAGAATCACAGTGGTAATGAGTGTGTATGTTTGTATATGTGCATACTGTATTGTGCGCAACTTTCACATTTAGATTATATACGTATTTTTTGCATATAGAATGATCTTATATAAGATCATTCTGATAACTTTCCTAGAGCTATTCATGTGGTAGAGTTTTAAATTATTCTTTTAGATGCTTTCTGTGGCCTTATGTACACCATTTAATTAGTTAACACTTGAGAAAACATAACAAATCTGTACTTGAGAATATTGTTGCCATTGTGTACAGGGTTATCACTCACTGCATGCAAAATAATAATCTGTCTTGTTCTTTGGGCAAACTAGTAAACAGTGATTGAGCCCTGCTGTCTCGGTATCAATGGAGAGCATACAGAGTACTCTGTAGGCAAACAAAAAGTGGTGTGTCTGTTACTATCTGGAGCATCAAATAAACATCAAATAATGACAAATATGCATCTATTAGCAGATTCATGACCAAAAATAATCAGCTGTTAAAGAAGGCCCCACTGAAAGAAAATGCTATAGAATTCTATCTCCAGTTGCATTTGTAAGTGAAAGATTAGCTGAAACATGGCCCTACCAAAATTTCCTCCCCAAGAAAGGTACTGTCTCCCACTGCTGTCTCTGTGGCCAGTGATGTGCCTGCTGGCTCTCACGAAGTACTGCATGTGTTGTTCCTGTGAGCACAGCTCTCATTTAAGCCTGTTTTACTCCATCTGTGAAACAGAGGAGCTGCCTGCCACACAAGAGGGCTGTGACTATTGCAGTACATACTGCATTCGGAAGCAGTGACAGGAGAAAACAGCAATGGGTCAAGTTACCCGCGCATAAAACCAGGATGATTTCTGTGCACTCGTGTTGATGATGTATTTGAGCGGGAGTAGGGCACTGCCTCCCATTTTGCTGTTACAGAGGAGAAATAAAGCTGAGACGCAGAAGGAATTAGTAGCTAAGAACACAATCATTCTTAGCTGCTAGCACGAGTTGTAGGAGGGGAAAAAAAATACATTTAATGCTGCCTAGGGAATACAATGGAATTTAGAACAGATATTCTTGTGGACTGACGGCATGCCTGATTGCACTCGAGTTGAATCACTGAGAAGCAGCTTCATGTACTGTTCTTAAGGCTGAAGAAAGAATGACAAAATAGGAATGGAGTTGTATACAATATTTCTTCATAAAAGGAAAATATAAAGATGGTGGTATGTAATTTGTATTTTATTTTGTAAGAAGAATTTATTCCAGGTATGTATCTTCTTCCTATTTTTGTATCTAGTCTACATACATTTTCTGTGTTTCCTTTGTTTCCCTTCTTTTTAAACTCTGTATGGGAAGTGTTGAGAAGAGAAATAAAGAAGGTTATAGAAACGATGAAAAACAAATACCACAAATTTCTTTCTTTTTAGCAACTGAGCTTGGGAATGACAATATCG
>JAVCKT010098638.1:0-10570 GCA_032273925.1 Rhynchotus rufescens | reverse complement strand
CTTTCAGTTTTCTGATTTCCTCCCTACCTACCCTAGTGACATCCTTGTATTCTTCTCAAGTTTCCTTCCCCTTCTTCCAAAGTTGGTAAGCCTTATTTTTTTTTCCCAGAGTCTCAGTGATATTTCCCTATTCAGACAGGCTGGTATTTGTCCCTTCCGGCTCATCTTTCAGCACATGGGGACAGCCTGACAGTCTTCTCCTGCACCTTTAGGATTTCCTTCTGGAGAAAAAGTCCAGCTTTCCTGGACCTCTTTGCTGGTCCCCCTCCAGCATATCCGTCACACTCCACCCCGTGACTATAGTCAATTCATCTTATCTTCACAGAGTGTTGGTACAGTCCCCTCTTGCCTCTGTGTCATAAAGAGCATATTGATAATTTTCACACTCATAGGTTAATGGTAAGTAAACATTTTAGCATAAACTATTTCTATTATGTACTAATAACACACCTAATAACATTAGAGCTAGTAGAATCACAAATGGATGAAGCATGAGATTAAAAATTCCCGTTGCTGTGGGTGACCATCTGAGAAGAGTTTCCTACCAATGGTGTTCTCCATCTCTTTTTAGTTTAACTCTTATATTGCTATAGCTGCTCTTACTTAAGCAGCCTTAACTTAGTTGAATGATCAATCAATCGTTGATAGATACACTAACAATAAACAAAATACAGTTAGTACAGTAATTAGAGACTTTACAACTTGTATTAACATGGCCAAGCAAAAGATTGTTCAGTTCTTATTTCCACTCCCATATATCATACTGGCAATACTTGCTTCAGAGCGCATTTATCAAGCATGGAACACAAAGCAAGATCCCAGAAAAGATTACAAATAGCATGTTATAAACTCATAAATTCTCCGAGCCAATTAATGTCTCAGTATTGTTTATTGTAAATAGCAAGCAAGCAGCACTGGGTGGCCAGGGAGTCTCCGCTCCACCAATGACGCGCCCTGTAGTACGGGAGGGTGCTTCTTTTATACCCTGTGGCCCAGAAGTCGCCTCTCAGTTTCGGTTCTTATCTGTGGTATGTTGCAATACTTCTGCACATGCTCTCTCCTTGTTGGTAGGAGTCCCTGAGGCCTCCTGGTGGTCTTTGATGAAGGCCGCTCTTCTCCCTTCGTACTCTGCGCGTGCTTCAATTTCCTGTGGTTTTGGCCTTATGCTGACACTGTGTTCTTGCGGTATCTTGTACTAACGGCTTACGACACTTGTGATAAGCCTGTTCATTTACAGCTTTTTCCGCGAATTACAACTTGTTTATCACACTCCTACTCCCAATTTTTACGCTCAGTGGTACTTCCACACTTACCGTCAATGCTGCTTCCAAGTTTACCCTCGCTCCTACTCCCAGGGTTTACCATCACTGCATCTTCCGCATTTAGACTCACTCCTACTCCCAGTGACTATTCACGGTGCTACTTCTGCTTTTCCTCTCAGTAATACTTCCACGTTTACCCTCCCTCTTACTTTCAATATTTATCCTCAGTGCTACTTCCACGTTTACGCTCGCTCCTACTCACGATATTTACCGTCAGTGGTACTTAGGCATTTACCCTCAGTGGTACTTCCGTGTTTACACTCGCTCCTACTCCCAATTTTTACCCTCTGTGGTACTTCCACAGTTACCCTCAGTGTTACTTCCCAGTTGATGCTCACTTAACTTCCCAATGTTTACCCTCAGTGTTTCTTCCTCATTTACCCTAGCTCCTACTCCTGATGTTTACCCTCAGTGGTACTTCCGCATTTACCCTGGCACCTGCTCAAAATGATTACCCTTGGTGGTACTTCAACCTTTACCCTCGCTCCTACTCCCAATGTTTACCCTCAGTGGTACTTCCACGTTTATCCTCGCTCCTATGAGGGATTCGCAATGATAAGACAAGACTTTTAGACCTAGATTTTTGCCTGCTGGGCATGAAGGTTCATTTTCCTCTTAGTCCAGGCAGCACCTTAGTTCTGAAGGGATATTAAGGCTCTACCAGTTGTGGGTGACTCCACCCTGAGGGGAGCAGAGGGCCCACTACGTTGACCGGACACCTCAAACAGGCAACACCTGTTGCCTCCTTGGGAGCCAGGTAAGGGATGTCCCAAAGAGACTTCTAGGTCTTGTACAGCCCTCTGAGAATATCTGCTACTGTTCTTCTAGGTCAGTGGTGATTAAGTGTGGGATTCGCGGCGATACGACAAGGCTTGTAGACGTAGGAAAAGGTAGCTTGGCATAAGTGAGGCCTAGCTTAGCATGAGTAGCTGAACTTAGGATTTCCCAGAGAGAAGAAGCGAGCGCCAGGAAGAATACCAGCTGCGGAGTCTGGTACGGAGGAGGAACCAGAATCAGACGTATGCTTAGGAATGCAAGGACAAATGGTCGTGCAGGATGCCTGTTATCAGTAGAGTCAAAACCGCAAATGTATCTATGCCAAATTATGGGAGTAACTGTGCATTGTACAGAATGATATAAAAGAGCGATGATTACAATAAAGCTTTGGCATTAGCAGCATTCCTATTGGATGCGCTTGCTTTGTCCGTTTCTTTGCCAGGTGCCGCAACAATTAAGCTGCCACGAGAGACCTGAAGTCCATGAAAATGCACTTCAGGGCATCGGGGAGATGAGTTGAGGGAGCGGGTGCGCAGGTGGTCTTCTCCTCTATGCCCTCCGTGGTAGAGAAGGACACTCTCTAACACTGGGAGGAACAGGAAAAGCCAGCTGCTCAGCAGCTTACTAAAATGCTGCTGTCATCAGTCAGAGTTCTGTGACTGGTCATGAATGGTGTTCCTCCGGGGGTGGTCCCCTTTGATATCTTTATCAACAATGTGGGGGAGAGGATTGAGTGCACTCTCAGCAACTTTGCAGATGATGCCAAGTTAGGAGTAGGAGTTGACCTGCTTGAGGGTAGGAACACTCTACCAAGGGGACTGCACAGGCTGGATTGGTGCCTTGAGACCAACTGTACGGGGTTCAAGAAGGCCAAGTGCCCAGTCCTGCCCTTTGGCCACAACCACCCCATGCAGCGCTACCAGCTTGGGGCAGAGTGGTTGGAGAGCTGTGCGGCAGAAAAGGATGCGGGAGTGGTGGTCAACAGCCAGCCGAGCATGGGCCAGCAGTGCGCCCAGGTGGCCAGGAAGGCCAACAGCTCCCTGGCTTGTATTAGGAACAGTGGAATCACAACTAGCTGAAAGGAGGTTGTAGCGAGGCAGGCATCTGTCTCTTCTCCAGCATAACTACTGCTAGGACAAGAGGAAATGGCCTCAAGTTGCACCTGGGGAGATTCAGGTGAGACATTAGGGTGAGACATTGCCGTTTTCAACCCGGAAAGAATAGTCAGGCATTGCAAGAGGCTGCCCAAGGAAGTGGTGCAATTGCCATCCCTGGCAGTGCTGAAGAGATGCGTACATGAGGTGCTTAGGGAGATGGTTCAGCAGGCGTGGTGTGGGAGGGCTTACGGTTGGACTCCATGATCCTGAAGGTCTTTTCCAGGCACAACGCTTCTACGATGGCTCCACTTGCCAGCTTCCTGTGAGGCCAGCACAGGGTGCTGTGGGGGCTCGTGGAGGTGCAGGAGGACAGGGAGCAGTGGGCGGGGGTGCAGACGAGGGTCAGAGCAGCCCCGAGGGGAGCAGAGGTCTCATGGGGACCTAGGGGCACCCTGAGGGCCAAGAGGTGTCACGGGCAGTGGGACAAGTGAGGCCTGCATCCCCTGAAGGTCATCCTGCCCCTCCCCAGTGGGTCACAGGTGGCCCTCGTGTGACAGCGGGGCCCTCTATGACTGCGCTGCTGTGACATCCTGGCCAGGCGGGCTCGGCCTGCAGTGTCCGGGAGGACGGCAACAGGAGAGGACGGGAGCGAAGGTGCTGCTGAAGAAGCGCACTGAGAGCACCCAGAACTATCCCTGTTGTCCCCGGGCGGCTCCGCAGAGTTTGGCCACGCGGCCAGGATGGCGGAGCGACCCCCCAGCCAGCCCTGCATGGCTTGGGAGGAGGAGGATGGGGCGGTTGCATTGAACACCTGCGACCCGAGGCCCCACGCATGGTGTGTGCACCAGAAGGTGCCATCGGGTGAGTGAGGGGCAGCGCTGGGCTGGGCAGGGGCAGCAGCGGGCGCTAGGGCAGAGGGCTGGGCTGCCTCGAGCCCTCTCTCCGCCAGCCCTGCAGCTCTACCTGCTCTTTCTCCATCAGCTCCTGGCCTGCAGCTTCCTCAAGAGGAGGCAGAAGCCCTGGAGCATGTGCGCGCTTTCCTCAGCTCCAGAGGGCAGGTGAGTGTCCCCAAGGCGCTCGGGGCTGCGCCAGCATCTCCGGCTGGGTCCCTTGGGGTGCCCGAGCCCTGAAGGTCGCACAGGGCAGCGGGCTGTGGGGGCAGCCCCTGCGCTGCTCCGGTGCTGCTGGTCCTGCCCCTCTTAAGCTCTCTGTTTGTCCCTCTGCTTGTAGCAGCAGGAAGAGGCCGAGAAGCTGCAGTTTCTGGCCTCCATCTGCACCCTCTGCCCGGTGTCTGTTGCTGACACCTTCTTGTATGAGGAGCTGAGGCTGTGTGCGCGGGAAGTGCTGGATTTGCTGGAGGTGAGGGGAGAGGGGGCGGTCAGAGGCGTGGTCGGGGGACCCTGGCCCAGCCTTGGGGACAGGAGGGCTTGTGTGAGCATAGGGAGGTGGAGGGCCCTGGCTGGTGGGCACGGGTGTCTTGCGGGGCCCTGGCAGCTCCCTAAGACCTCTCTCGCCTCTGCTCTCCAGGTGCTGCTGCGAGAGGAGTCCAGCGACTGCCTGGGCACCGCGGTGCGGCAGCAAGTCCTGCTGGCCACCAGTGCGATGAGGTAGCTGCCCCAGCGCCTGGCTTGGCCAGCACCTCTCCAGCAAGTGGGCGCGAGGGCCTCAGTCCTAGCGGGGGGCCTGCCCCAATGCTGGGCTGTCTCCCAGGGGCACCAGCTGGGCCCGAGAGAGTGGAGATGGGAGGGCAGAGAGGGTCCTGGGTGTCCCATGTGTCCCTTGGGCTAGCCCCCACGGGAGAGGCAGGAGGTGGGGAGGGCCCTGGGCCCCACCTGCCTGGCCTGGTCGCTGTTCCTGGCCAGCAAGCTGGGGGGAAGAGGGATCTCCCCATGGCGCTCCGCAGGTAGTGCGGGTGTCGCCCGCAGGCCTCCCACGACCAGGTCTGCATCCACCTTGCCAAGGCCTCAGGGGGCTGCTTGCCAGCCCCACCACTGAGAGGCCCTCTCTGTGCTTGCAGCAAAGCCGGGCTGCTCTTGGAGGAGAAACGGGAGAGCCTGCTGCAGACCTGCTTCGGCACTGTCTTCTCCCTGCCTCCAGTAGAGCACCTGCAAGGCCTGGATGCTGTCCTCTACAGCAAGGTGAGTGCTGGCTGCGTTAGGGAGGCCAGCCAGGCTGCCTGGGCTCTTCCCGGGCCCCCTTGTGCTGAGAGACAGGAGTGAGGTGCAAGGCAGGCAGGCTCCCGGCTTGGCTTTGCCACCAGCAGCCCTCCCTGCCCTTGGCAGGGTGACAGGCAGTGCCTGTGCGCTGGGCCTCATGCAGCAGCAGCAGCAGCTCCCCTGCCCTGGGGCCTCCCCCTGCTCTCAGCAGGACCACAGATGTCCCCTGGGACGGGAGGATCTCAAAGCTCCTGAGGCAGGAGAGGGGCCACGGGGAAGAAGCACCTCAACCCTCTGTGTCCCTTGCAGACGCTGGATGCCATGGACAGCCTGCTGCAGGCGCTGGCGCTCGGTGGCCCTGCCTCCAGCCTCGAGGATGCGCAGATGATCCTGCAGGTCTGGTATTTGCTGGGAGTTGAATTACCAGGAGCAGTCCCTCTGGCGGGAGGGCAGGGCTGTCTGGAGGGATCGCCCCGTGGCTGCAAGGGAATCGGGAGGCAAGATGCCCTTTCCAGATGTAAGCCTGGCCAGGCACCGAGCAGCGTGTCAGGACACAGAGCAGAGCAGCAGCTTCTCTCCTTCCTCCCAGGTCCTGCTGCCCTTTGTGGAGAGCCAGGAAGCAGCAGTGCAGGAGAGGGCTGTGGGCCGCGTGGCGAGGCTGAGTGATCTCCTTGCTAGCTCTGCCTCGCTGCCGGTAAGGAGCTTGTGGTGCCTCAAGCTGCAGCCCAGCAGGCCCCTGTCGGCACGTGGCCGTGTCCTGCAGCTCCAGGCTCCCTCTGGGGAAGCCACCCAAGCTCTGGCTGCCCCGGGATCCCTGTGCGGATGGGGCTCAAGGCTTGGGTTCGGAGAGGCACCCGCAGGCCGGGTGTCAGCAGTGCCTCCCTCCCACAGGTCTGCAGCTGGCTTCAAGGAGACAACGTGAGCTGTGTCCGCCTCAGGCAGGAGCATGTGCCGGTCCTGGGGCAGCTGGTGGGGCACCTTGCTTTGTGCTGCTCCCTTGAGGATGAGAGGAGCAGTCACAGGGCAGCAGATGCTCTTTGGCATCTGTATGGATACCTCTGCCAGCAAGAGGGTAAGAAGCTGCGTTGGGCTGGGTCCTTGGAGATACGGGTACCATAGAGCAACCCCTCATCCCTGTCCTGCTGAGCAGTGGTCGGGAAAACTTCAGCAGCAGCAGCAGCTGCTCCTCTGTGGCCTCCTGTGTCGCCTGCGAGCAGAAAGCCAGATGGAAGCCACTCTGCCTTTGTGTTCTAGAAAGCCCTTTGCCCTTGCCAGGCCTTGCAGGAGGCCCAGAGCCTCCCTGGGCGTCCTGCTGCCTCTCCTTTGCTGGCGTGGTCTGCCAGGGGAGACTTCTCCCTGATGCCTTCAGTGGCATCTCCAGCTCTGCAGCCTTCCTGCTGAGTGTTGTGTTTCGGCTCCTGTGCAGGCAAGGAGGTGTCAGGGGACGTGGAGGAGGATGGGGAAGCTGCAGACACCTTGTGGCTTTCGAGGTGCAGGGACACAAGGGAGATGAGCAGGGTAAGGAGCGGCTCCCTGGCTGCACTGGCAGCCGTGGGGTCCCAACGGGAGCTGGCTGAGGAGAGGGGTGGCTGCCGGGTGGGGCTGGTGGCCCTTGCGGTGACTGGGGAGAGGCCTCGCACTGTGCGTGGGCCGGGAGTAGCCAGAGGCTCCTTCGTGCGCAGCGAGCTCTGCTTCCCTGC
Source organism: Rhynchotus rufescens (assembly GCA_032273925.1). Lineage (NCBI taxonomy): Eukaryota > Metazoa > Chordata > Aves > Tinamiformes > Tinamidae > Rhynchotus > Rhynchotus rufescens. The sequence continues at coordinate 3,518 of JAVCKT010098638.1, read as the reverse complement.
AGGAGCAGCGCGGGGGAGCCCGGCCCCAAGCACGCAGCCCCGTCACAGCGGCGTCACCCAGCCCAGCAGGGCCCCTGCTCCGGGCTCTGCAGCCTTCACGGAGCCAGCGCTGCCCCACGTCGCTCTGGCGGGCCGCGTGCTGCTCCGTCCCCATGGTTGGGAGCCTGACTGTGACGTTTCTCTCTTGGCCACCGTCCTTTCTGCCGTAGATGTTTGGGAAGTACCTGGAGCCGGATGACAGGGCAGAGGTGATCCTCGCAGCCATTCGGGGCATGAGAGACTGCAGCTCTTATGAGACCCAGGCAGCCGTGCAGCTACTGGATGCCTTTGTGACAGACGATGCATCCCTTCTGGCGAACGTAAGCGGGCTGTGGGTGCCATGGCCGGGGCTCCAGCCCTTTGGGGGGCCCTTTTTCCCCTGACTGCAGGTGTGTGAGGCCTCGGCTTCCTGTGAGGCCAGCCCAGAGCGGTGGCAAGGGCTGCCCTTCCCGGTGGAGCTGGGCCAGTGGTCCCAGTCTGACAGCAGCCCCACTCTGAGCCATGTGCCCTGCAGGTGTCCAAGATGGTGCGGGACATCTGGGGAAACCTGGTGTCCATCACAGAGGCGTCGGCATACCAGAGCCTAAAGAGGGCTCTTCTGAAGCTGAGCTGTGTGTCCCCCGAGGACGTGGTTGTGAGCCTCTTGAGCTCTTCCCCATCGTGCGACAGGTTAGTGCCCACCTGCCTTTGGTGCTTGGGGCGCCGCTGCTTGAGAGCTCATGCAGTGGGGGCTGCCTTGCTGCCTCCCTGCCCGGCAAGGGCCTCCAGCTGGGCCCGTGCTGCCTGGAGGTGCCGGCTCGGCTGGGTGCTGGTGGCAAGGGGTGGTGGGCAGAGGCGGGGCTGGCGGCCAGCCCAGGCCGCCCCGGCGCTGCGGCTGCAGCAGCCGCTGACCGCGCGCTCCGGCCTGCAGCGTCGCCGCGGCCATGTGGAAGGTGGCGGTTTCCACGCCCGGAGGTGCGGAGCGGGTGCTGTGGGAGCTGCTCAGCGTCCTGGAGGCCTGGCCGCTGCTTGAGACGGAGACCTCCGATGGGAGCATAGTGCTCGTCCCTTCCCTAACCGTGAGTTTGCGGAGGAAGCCCCTTCCTTCTCTCCCTGCCCAGCTTTGCCCTGCCGAGGCGCAGGGCAGTTCGTGAGCGTCCCCACCAAGCTCACACAGCCACGAGGGGCGTCTCGGCAGCCAGAGTTCCCTGGGCTGTTTTTCTGCAGGCAAGCAGAGCGCTGCAGGAGATCCTGCGCCAGCCTCCCTGCCTGCAGGTGCTGGAGCCGCTCTTCCCCCGGCTCTTCCTGGCGCTGCTCTTCCAGATCTCCTTCGCTGCAGAGCCGATGCCAGAAATGTTGGACATCTGGGGACAATGGCCAGGGGAAGCGTCCACGTGCAGCAGCCCCGTGAGGTACCCATGGCATCCCCACCGTCCCTGCCACGGAGCTGGAGGCAGGGCTGGGGCTGCGAGCATGACCTGGTGTTTGCTGTGCCCCCAGGCTGGCGGTGCAGACCATGAAGGCTCTGCTCTGCCACGCTGGCCACGAGAGCCTGGTGCTGGCCATGGCGAGGAAGGGCGGCTGGGCCCTCCTGCAGAGCGCCGAGACGCAGCACCAGGGCGTGGGGTTGCTGGCCAGGTGAGAGCCCCAGAGCCGTGGGGTCTGGTGGCCTGTGCGGGTCTGGTGAGAGGGCCTGGGAGGGCAGTGGCGGAAGAGGTTTGCGCAGCCGGGGCTGCTCTGACCTGCCTGTGCCTTCCTCCCTGTGCCAGAGAGATGAGGAAGAGCCCACGAGCGCTGCGAGTCTTCCTCTTTGAGCGGCTCGTGGCCCTCCTGATGAGCCAGGAGCGCAGCAGGGAGGTGCCTGCCCTGGCTTTCCTGGTGGAGGTGAGCGCGGCGGCTGGCGGGGCCTGGCTGGGGCTCGTCTGGGGCTGCGGCTGCGGGAGGGAGGAGCAGCGAGGGAAGGGACGTGCGCGGGGTGCCCTGAGGCCCCGCCAGGCCCTGGGCGCCTGGGGCTCTCTGCACTCGCTGCTGCCTTTGGGCCGGGATGGGCCTGCCCCACGCAGGGAGTGCGTGCTGTCTCCATGGCCACTTTGTGTGTGCTCTGCGTTTCAGCTGCTGGCCTGCAGCGACCTGCATGGAGACAAAGATGGATTCCTGAAAATCTTCAGGACGTCTCTAGAATGCGACTGCAGGCTGATGCATGAGCTGGCGCTCCGAGGGCTCGTCTTGCTTTGTGAAAGACAGGCGATGGTGAGCAGGGCACAGGCGGGTGATGCTGTGTGGGCAGCGTGGGGCTGACGGTAGATGCTGGGAACGGGGCAGCTTGGACGTGGCTGGGTGTTAGGAGCTGTGTTAGGGCTCTGGGGCCAGCCTCGAGCAAGGCACCTCCAGACGGGGCTGCCCAGAGCGGGTCAGAGGGGAAGCTGGTGTCTAATAAGGTGGCTCTTATTTCTTGAGGAAATGAGGTCGTATTTCCCACAGGTCAGCAAGATGCAGTTCCTGCTGCCCCTGCTGATGCCAAGGCTGCAGGATGAGGACAGGGACATAAGCAGCAAGGCACTTGTGGTGCTCAGTCATCTGGTCCCTGTCCTGGAGAGAGACAGCGTCACCCACAGGGCTCTCTTGCTGTCCGAGAGGCTACTGCTGTTCTTTGAGGACGTAAGGCTGTGGCGAGAGCCGGGGCCCCGCTGCTGTGCCCGGGGTGCTGGGTGTGGGTGAGGGCTGCGCTGTGCTCTCCCAGGCGCGTGTGCCCTGCGCGCGTGGTTGTGCTTCCCAGCACAGGCTCTGGCCTCTGCCGGGAACCTCTTTGCCCCGGGGCTCTGGGGCTCGTTGCCCTGCGTTGCCTGTGGGGTCCTGGGCCACGGGAGCGCGTTGCGCCGGGGCTGAGGAGGTCTCTGTCCCTGTCTCCAGGAGTCTGAAGACACGCGGGAGCTCTCCATGTACCTCTTCAGCAAGGTGCTGGAGCGAGCAGCGGACCCCAGAAGCGAGCAGATGGAGGTGCAGGTGCACAGGAGCCTGCTGCCACTGCTCTTCCATCTCCACGACGAGAGCCCAAGTGTAGTCCAGGTAAGGCTGGGTGCTGGGGCGTGCTGGGGAGCTGGGTGCCCACCATGGGAATGGGAGGCTGAATGCTGGCCGAGTCCTCCTGCTGCTCTTGGCTACAGCTCAGCAGCTCTCGGGAGCTCTGCTGCCTGGCCAGGACGAGGTGCCTGAGGTGGCGGGTGCCCTTGTCTGTGCTCACTGAAGGGGGCAGTGAACCCCAAAGCAGCCTCGGTGCCCTGCTGCTGCCCCTTGCCCTGATGGGCCAGGAAAGGGCGTGAGCGCAGCCGAGAGCAGGGGCACTCAGGCTCTTGTGCCCTGGGCTGCGGTGGCATCTGCCCATTTCATAGAATCATAGAATCATAGAATCATAGAATGCCCAAAGTTGGAAGGGACCTCAGAGGTCATCGAGTCCAACCCCCCTGCACACGCAGGGTCACCTAGAGCACGTGGCACAGGGC
>JAVCKT010098637.1:0-10572 GCA_032273925.1 Rhynchotus rufescens | reverse complement strand
GTATACAAATGGAGCTGTTGTATTCAGTACAAACAGCAGATTTGCCAACACTAAAAAAAAATATATTACTTTTTAATCTTACGTTGATAATATGCTTAAACAAATAGTATGAGACCACATTTAGATCAATAATACTCATGACATTTTAAGCATTTTCTTATAAGTTAGCAATTTATAATACCAGCAAGTTATTCAGCCTCCAAAATCTGTTTTCAGAACTTTGTATAATGTGTTTTAGGGAAAGTAGTGTTCAAAGCTCATAAGTTACCAACTGCTGGAGTTTACAAGAATATTGGTGAAAGTCCAACTAGAGACTGTTATACCCCTACTGACTGTTCACTATAGATTACTCGTTAATATAAAATAAAAAAAAATCAGTTCATCTTAATATTAATGGAACTGTTTGACCCATGGCATTTCAGACTACTTTTAGTTATGTTTAGATACTGTGACAAATCTCAGTTGTATAGTCAGTTATTGAAAACTTTGGCTGCCATGTGTAAATGTATGCACGTGGTAGGATATTAAAATTAGAACTAAGGCTGTAACCCTCTTCCTCTCCATTTGTTATCTGTTCTCATTTGTTTTTCAGAATTTCTTAATGGGATTTTCTTAATTGAATATTGCTTTGCTTCCCCCTTTAACCCTTTTTTATAATTATTACATGTAGGTCTAATAACTTCTGGTTTAGACAAAGTGTATGAATAGGAGTGCTTTCCCTCCCTTTGCTTTTATGTGAAGCATTTGCAAGGTATTGCTCTATGTTTGAAGTTTGAAGTGAATAAGTGCATAAGAACTCAGTAATATCTGTTTTAACAGTCTTTCAGAATCTTGCAAAATGGTATTTTTCTTCAATGTCCTCTGAAGGCATAAAACCAGAATTGTTCAGAAACACTGAGTCTCCAGTCCCAGAGCAAAAATAGCTTTTTCTTCAAAACAGTATCCCTCTTCTTCCTCCACTCCCAACCTGACTTGTCAATAATTTGGGCTAGAAATAGTGTTATTTTGCATTCCAGATTCAGATTTTTAAATTCAGTTGAATATGTGCGTGCAAGTAATTTTGAGCTTTTTCAATATATTTTTAAAGGCACTGTTTCTGTGAGTACAGTGTTTAAAAAGAAATATATCTAGAAGGTTCAAGCATACAATCCCTAACAGCTATTCTCTTTTCAACAGTGCGTTTGTGTTCAGATCGCCTCAGCCTCATCAAGGACTGCGTTGCTCGGTCACCAACAAACTACAAGCAGTCTGCTAAGCTCTTGGGGCTTGCAAATTTATTGAGGATTGCAGGTAAATGGTTATAAAATACTGCATTGCAATATGACATGTATTTGCGTTATGCCCTAGGACATTTGAGTTGATCATTAGGATGTCTGTTCAAGGATGTCACTAAAAAGCCCTCTGGAAGAGCAGTTGTCAGGGAGAAATGAAATATTTTACAGGAGTGAAATATTTCGCCTGTAGAACAACTGATATTGAAGTCAGCTTTCTAACCTTCTTTGCTGCATAAAATAAGAACAGCCTTGTCTAATATGGATTTTGAACAAAAGCTCATTTCAGATTTGAGTTATGGATGAGAATATTTTATGTCTTGCAGTCAATTGGTAGTTCTGAAATTGCAGTAAATCTTTTATCCCTGTCAAATAAGGTAGTTTGATTTAATAACAGTTCTGTTTAGGTTAGAGGAAAAAAAGTCAAACGTGATGCATAAATTTCAATTATTAGACAGGCTTTTTGTCTATGCTTAGTGCATCCCCTTTGTGTGCTAAAAATAGCATAGCTTGAATATTCACTTGAGGAGCTGAAGGGTATCTTGAAGGAGGTAAAAGGACACTTATTGCATAGTAGCTTATACAGAAGGAGGGAACTATTGAATGGGGTTGGTTATGATTATAAACAGAGATGAGGATAACTTCGACCTCCTGAGATGCCTGGGTCCTAAAGAAAGTGCACAGCATGTCCCAGCAGGTAACATTCTCAGTGTAGAAAGCCCTTCCTGTGCTTGGTATCACTGCTTGAAAGATGAAGGGGGAGGGAATGATATCAAACGATGCAGATTGGCTCCAGTCACCTAGTAATGTTTGTTTTGCAATGATAATCTTGTGTTCTGTATGAAGAATCATCCCAAGAGAGTCATACCTCACTATCTAAAAGCTTTGGAATAGGTGGTATAATCATATTGGTTCAAAAGGGAGGACTGATATACAACAGCTTCTCCCTTCTATCCTCCCAAATCAGGTTAAAATTTCTTACTTTTTCCTTATATACCAAGGTTGTTAGGCTTTCTCTTTTGTGAATCTGGAGCATTTTCTTTTGGGGGAGAAAATTGAAGAAGAAAATCAAAATCCAAAGTGCTACTATAAAGCCTAAAAGCATAAAAGTTGTGGTTTCCCCCCAATATTGTTATTTTAGTGCTTTATTAAAGCATCAGAGCCTACAGTGCCCTGGCGTGTTCCTTTGAACATGCAGCAAAACTGCTGGCTCCTCTCTCCAGAGGAGAAAAGATGAGAGGCAACATAAATTAGGTAGGGAATTTTAGGGAGTCCATGTGGAGTTTGTTGATGTGGTAATAGACTGCCTGTGTGCTAGCTTTATAGTCATTGTGAAACTTGGCCATAATTGAAATGAAAGATTATAGAGAGATTGAAAATCAAATTTTGAAGTAGCCTCCAGTTTTGTGGCTGTGATGGTGTGTGTGTGTGTGTGTGTGTGTGTGTGTGTGTGTGAGATTGGCCATCACTTTTTAAGGAGGTAAATGATTTTCAAACTAATTATGGGGGAAAATTGCATATTTATTTTAAGAATACTGGGTCTCTGACTGCACAAGGTTAACCTGAGGAGTAATGATGGTAGTTGTTTTTCTGGTAATTATGTAATTTTTATAGTAAAAGTGTATGTCAGTGAGCAAAACACTGCTTTGACATTTGCCATTATTTCTCTTGTCTCTTATGCTAAATAAATGTAAATTACTGCTGTATGTACTTTAATTGACTGCTTGAATAGGTAACCTTACACTGAATTTGAAGTTATAAATGATTTACATAGAATAATACTTGCTTTAAAAACACAATATTAGATGGAATGCTGGCATAGCCTTAATGAAAGTCTATAAATGAAAATACTCATCTGTAAATGAAATTTGTCTTAATGTAATAGACATTAAAAAAAGAAAGGAAAACATTTATAAAGAGCATTTATGTAATTTATGCATCTGTCAACTCGTAATTTTAGTTTTCTTGAATTACAATTTCATATGGTGAAGAACTTTATTTATAACTTGCTAGCCATAAAGAGAATAACAAAAGTTAATGTTATCCCACAAATTATATTTTATTGCCAAAAGAGCAGCTCTTAATTAGACTTAAGAATTATGAATGAGTATATTTTATTTTAACATATTGAAAAGAAAAACTTACTTGCCAGTAGGAAACAACTAGTTTTTGTTAACTGTTTTATAACTATTGAGGAAGGACAACTTGATTTGTAGCAGCTTATGATACAAAGGAATGGTGCTATGGAGCTATATTGGGATGAGTTTTGACGTTAGTGAAGAGCTTAGGAGATGAATATTTTTAAGGACTACCTTGATGATGAATTGCTTAAAAATATACTGCTGAAAGAAAGTTGTCTTTGATCCCTAATTGCATTTTAGTATCAAAACAATTGCTCTGATCTGAGTCATAGTTTCTGCCAAAGAAGTTCTGATTGGTGTCCTGTGTACAGTACTTACCGGAATGGGTTGTGGGTTCCCACATTTGTAGCCCCTTCCATTCCTAGTCCACCATGTGTGTCTGCCAGTGCTTGATCTATCTACTGACTGGAGAGATGTGTCACAGCCTTTCCTCCCCTCCAGCATGGCTGCTGATTTAGAAAGAACCTATGTGAAAAATATCTATGTATATCTATTACTATATAAATTCTACATAACAGAATTATAATAGATTTTTGGTGTATTCTCTTAAAAGAGTTTGAAATTTTAGAGAGTAGCAGTGAAAGCACACAATGGAATTTATTATATTCATGCTTGTTGAAGGTGAAACTTTAGGTAATTATATATGATCTGTGCTCTTAACTGATATATGAGACTTGATTAATGACAGTAAACTCTTCTTAAGCCTCATTATCTCTCTCTCTTAAGACAGGCATTCAAGTGTTATCTCAATGTCACATATAAGCAATATGTTCAGCATGACAGACAGAAAATTTGAGGCTGATAAAGGAACTGGAGGTGTTCCAAGTCTCCTGATCCTTGCTTAATCCACACCCAGTTAAGAAAGTATTATTATTTTAAGTAATTGTTTGCTTGCAAAATAAAAGAGTAGAAAGGAATAATAAAAAAGTAAACTTAGGTATTCTGTGTTGCTACTGTGTTCAGAAAGGTACAATGAACAGTACACTTCATCTAAGTGATAATTTCTGAAGCATTCTAGAAATTTTCTTTTTGATTATTTTTCTTCTCTTTCAACATGTTTATAGTAACTTAGTTAATTTTAATATCCGTAAGGTAATTTTAACAAGTTTAGCTCGTGCTCAGATTTTCTGTGCCCAGATGTTAAGCCTCAGAATAGAAGAACATGGGGGACTGAGAAAGAAAACTTGGAGGATCTCTCCAATCTTGTTGAGCAGAGTAAACCTTGGAATAGAAATGTGTCTCTCACGATGAAAAGGGGTAGTCCTAAGAAACTGAGCACACCTGGACAGGAACACACTCATGATTGCACAAATGATACAAGGGAAGCAAAAATAATGCTTTCTGGTTTCTGAACTTGATTTGTATGAATCTGAGTGCCAGGCAGTAAAAAATAAATAAAGATTTAAGTGATAAAATAGGATTGTTATTTAATATATACATTTTTTTCCCCTTACTGAACTTTTGTTGTTTTGAGAGCTTGCATGTTTGTCAAAATGGCAGGGAACAATTCAGTATTAAAAAGACTCTTTCACTTTTCTAAGACTATTAAAAATCTCTTCGAAGAATAAGCCATGAAACTACAGAAGTGCGTTGTTTTTTTTTTTTTTTTTTTTTTCATATTTGAATGTTGGAATAAGAACATGCTGCTAACCTAGAATAGGTGGTATTTTAGGTGACTGCACTACTGAGGCAATGAAAGCCCCACAAAGAAAGGTTCTGGCTGTGGGGTGCAGGGGGCTCACTGGTTCTATTGGAGCTGACAGTCATTCTGTGACATAAAAATATACATGAAGATTATGGCAGTTGAAATGAGAGAAAAATGGGGATGAGGTAAAAAGTATTACATAGAATGGAAAAAGGAGAATCTGTATATTTGTGCTGACACTGGTGTAAAAAATGCACAAGTATACCCTACCTCAGCCAAGTCCTTTAGCCAAGAGAGATGAGGGAGAAGAAAGGAGTGGGAATGGATAGATCAGATCCTTGCTCCTACTTTTCATCCTCTCTTCCATCCAACTCCAGTGTTTTTACGCAATTATTGAAAAAAAATATGTTGTCTAATTGAAATCTGATTAAAAACAGTTTGATTTGTTTTACTGCCCTTCATTTGTCTTCCAACTGGACAAATCTCTCTGCAAGTATTAACATTCTCAGTGTGGAGTCAGCATCAAATGGTCAGTGAATCAGTCAGGATCATTAAGATTGGAAGGGACCTCAGAGGTCATCTAGTCCAATGCCCCTGCACGTGACGCAGGGTCACCTAGAGCACGTGGCACAGGGCTGCGTCCAAGCGGGTTTGGAAGATCTTCAGAGGAGACTCCTCAACCTCCTGGGGCAGCCTGTTCCAGGGCTCTGTCGCCCTCACTGAGGGTGAGGGGTCACCCTCGTAGCCACAAGGCCACGCTGCTGCCTCATGGTCAACTTTTTGTCCGTGAAATGTCTTCTGAAATTCAGTTTAACTTTTGCAGATGGAAACGTCTTTTTGTTGCCTTTAATTGCTAGATGAGAAATCCTCTAGATGCAAAATGCTCAACTTCCAGCAGACAAAACAGCATGTGCAGCATGTGTTATGTTTTGCAACTTCATATTCTTGGATGTGACTAATTTCCAAGACTTGAGGGCTGCTGACATGGGTGCTGTGGACAGTGGGGTGAGAAGCTGAAAGTGGAGTGATGAAGGCCACACTATTCTCTTGGCTGAGCTAGTCTTGTGCTGGAACTAGGGAAGCTTGGCTCAAAACTATAATTAGGAGGGGTATCTTCCCGTGATTGTCCTTCTAGCACAACTGATTCATCATATCTTTTAAAATGGCTTTAAAAAGAAATTCACTTTACCTGTAATGCATCTGATGGTCTTTAAAATATACTTAAACAGTCTATAAATATATAATTATATAAATATATAGTCTATAAATAACTGTATAATTTAGGAACATATCCTTTTACAATAACTCTTGGAAATGTATCTGTGTAACCTTCTAAAATATTTGTTTTTCGGAAGTTGTGGTGATGGAGTTTCACAATCCATTGTCTTTCTCAGATGAATGCCTCAGTAGTGACTCCTTAAAAATATGTTTTTAATAATAGAGAGAAGGAAATGATGAGGAAGTTGGCATTGATTTTCTTTAAAAATAAAAATAAAGATTCTTGCTTCTCTCCCAAATAAAAAGACTTAGCTTGGGCTAATTTTTCTGTATATGTATGTTTACTGACTTTTTGAAAGAGTGCATGGACATAACCATTCCTTTGAGCACTAGGCTGGATCAGCTGTTATCTAGATATCCATTTCTATGTAAATAATATTTTGATTCTGTTATGTAGCTTGGAAAAGGGTAAGAAATAAACTTCTGGTAAAGAAAGGAAATTGTCCATAGTATTCATAAACTAGTTCCTTTCTGGAGAATATAAAATGTGGGGATACATTATTGGGTACTTGCATATGCTTTACCCCAAAGACATCTGTATAACTATAACAAAAAAGCATTATACACATATTTTGTAGTGCTTGTTTTTGTTCATAAAATTCCATAAATTTTGACAGAAAACTGATTGAACAGAAAAAAATGTGGGTGTGAGTGAAAAATCTCTTAACTTCTGAACTCCTGCAGAGCCAGTTTTTGTGTGCCGAGTCATCTGTCACGAAACTTTAGTCAGAAGAGTTTTATCTTTCCTGATTTTTTTTTTTAACTCATTTATACTCATATAGTTGGGAGAAGAGGCACTGCGTAGAAAATCTAGTGATCATTATGTGTATGATGTAAAATGCTTTTGGTTCTACTCTCTAAATTTAGCAGAGTGGTAATTTTAATAGCTGTCTTCTACTTCTCGTGAATCACTTGGTTCTGTGAAGGCGGATGTTTAAATTGAGGACTTTGTGTACTGTAAAAAAACATAAATTTCTGAAGTCTTTTGCTTTACAGTGCACAGAAGGAGTGATTGTTTTTGTCAGTATTTGGATTTATATGCCCCTTAACTTTAATAGCAGTTTTGATCTAATCTATTTCTATCTTGGCCATCACATGAATCATGGTGTTTGCTGTATTTTCAAACTCTTTTTTTTAACTGTAGACGTAATATGCTGTGCAGATTCTTTAGCTAGCTATAAAGCCAATACTTTTGAAATAGGTAACTCTCTTTATTGTTTCCTTCAGGAAAAAGTAGGTAATTATATTTCCACAAGGTGGGTCTTTTCATGCTGTGGCATAGAGTTTTATGAAATACAGTAATGAAATGGAATATTGCTAATATTACTTCCAAGTACCTAATAAAAATGTTCAATTTTTCTTACAGGAGATGACCAAATAGAAAGAAAAGGTCAAGTTTTAATCCTTTTAGCAGAACAAGCTCTCAGTTTCCAGGACTACAAAGCAGCGAGTATGCATTGTCAAGAGCTCATGGCCACAGGTGAAGTGAATAAATGGGACTGATGTGATGATGATCACAGTCTGAGTCCACTGAGATTCTGCTGAATGTAAAATATGAAATTCTCCAACCTAAAGTAGCAGTCAAAAGTCAGCATGTTGTGGTATTAGTTGGTATCAAATATGATGGCTCCTGTGTAAGTCACAAATGAGAAAATAATTCAAATTCCTTTAGTTTCTGGAGAAATACTCTATTTGTACTTTTTATGTAATGGCAGCTAATAGGAATGTGTTCATCTGTTAGATCTGCAGCTGTCCATCAAAGACATTTCAAATATTTGTAATTGTATACACATATAAAACCTGTATACGTAAAGATATGAGTTGAAGTAAATGGCGCGTATGTGTGTCAGAATGCAAAAGAAGATTGAAGTTACCCCTGTGGGTTTCTTTTCAATATTGAGACAGGAAAATCTGAGATGAGTTCAACTTTTTTTTTGAAAATGCAAATATTTATTTATTTTTAGAATTAATAGTGTGGTGTGTTTAATAGTAAACTCTGAAGAAGCATTGTCTGATTTTCATGTTACAATAAGATACCCGTGATGTGTACGTAAGGGACCTACAGATGTCTGCCAAACTGATACCTACATAACGATGATGATCTTGTGGGTGCAAAGTTGGTACTGTGTTTGTTTTATGGGTTGTGCCTTTCTCAAGGATTGGCAGGAATAGCCCGTGCTCTATTGTCCAGAGAGGATTATGAAACATTCTCCTGTTACTTGCAAAGCTTACCAACCTCAGAAGCAAATTCTGTGTTCCCTTGCAGGCTATTCCAAAAGTTGGGAAGTGTGCAGTCAGCTTGGTCAGTCAGAAGGTTACCGTGACTTGGGGATGCGTCAGGAACTCATGGCTTTTGCCCTGACACACTGTCCACCAAGTGCCATAGAGACATTGCTGGGAGTGAGCAACTCCTTGCAAACACAAGTAGGTGTTTCTAAAACCTTGCTTGCAAATTCAGTGTTTCCCAAGGTAGTAGAGGGAACTTCATTGTTCATTTTTAATTTTCTGCTCTTATTTTTTTTCTTTCCATCTTCTAACAAGATTATATCTATTCTCCTGATTTTTTTTCAATTTTCATAGTTGAATTGTAATAAATAAAATCTCTTATAACTACTTTTCTATGGAATAAACTTACATTTTAGTTCTAAAGTACATAATACCTCTAATATCCACGTTTTATATCTGATGAACTTTTTTTTTTGGCAAATGCATTTAAGTACTTTCTAACATGCTTTTCAAGTTCTGTTGGGGTTTTTATACCTTGTAGTACAACTTCCATTATGTGTCCTTTAAATGTTTATTCTTTTATGATCTCTACCTTCTATATAATTCTGTATGATAAATTTTCTTCCTTACTGATCTCAACCATGTAATGCTTTTAATGAAAATAATGAAGACTTGGATATACAGCCTCTTGTTAAAATTGCAGTGACTGATTTCTTAACCAGCTCAGGTTTGTAGGCACCCAATTGGTGGCATGTATATGTGAGAACACGTAGCTGTGCCATTTGAAGATAAGTCTTGGCATGGTGACAGAAAACCTTTTGAAAGGTTTTACTTGAAGCTGTGCTGCAGAAATGTGTGTTGTCAAAAGGTTACATTTTCTTTCAATTTAACTCCGGTTTGACCCATGTGCTACATTACTTTCAGGAATTCATATTAATTAATATGAAAGCAGTCTGTGCAGCTGAATGGCTTCAGTAATAAAATGGTATCCGAATAAAGTGCTACAAAGCACTTGAAATCAAGTCTAGCTCCTGCAAGCCACTTATGAAAGACACTCAAATTGGAGAGGAAGAGGCACAATATGAGCTTCAGCATAAGTGGAATCTTTGCAGGAGTGAGACTTATTTAGTATAGAAATTAAAAAGAAAAGGAAGAAACCTTGTTTTTCCCTTTATGACCTTGTGCTTGGAATTACAGTTTGAGGTCAAGCAAACTTCTGGCATTGTGTAAACCCAAATTTGTTAGCCTTTCTGTCAATTCCATGTCTGTTGCTGTCTCGTTCCTTCCAAGGACTGACTTTTTGCTTAGCTGATAAGCAGTGCAGCTGCCTAGGCAGTTTATGGTGTTGTGTCCTACTTCTTCAAAGGAAAAGATGCTCTCTTCTTCAAAAAGCTTGAGAGTGAAGTTTTCACTCAGGCTTCTCTTTTAGCACAGTATTGTTTTCAGCAAATGTGCACTGTGATTAATTTGGTGCTGTCCAGCTGCCCCAGGAAGTTAGAATTTCCATTAAACACCTGTGCTCAGTTCCTTTTTCCTTGCATCGTGCAGTTCTGATTGCCATACCTTATTTAAATTCACTAGTTGCTTTCCCTATAAGCCATGTGTGAGTTTTTCAACTCTGTTCATCAGTGGCTCTACCTGTTTAGTTTAAACTCTTTTTCTCTGACAGGGATAGGTGTAAATAAATTTTTAATATTCTCTGGTCAGCATGAAGTTCTGATGAAATTCTTTGTATTGTTTCTGGCATATAGAAATTCTCCTTATTCAACTCTACATCTTGTTTTGTTGCACTTGCCTGTATAAAGTTGTCTATCACCTCAGTAATAGTTATAACTTACATTTTTTAATTAATATTCTTTAGCTTGTGTTATGCAACAATGTGCTCTCCATTCAAAGAAAATGATAACAAGTCTTGTGTTGTATGAAAAATGCAAAAAAAAAAAAGTCAGAAAAGGTGTCTACAATAGGAAGAGGGTCTGTCTAATATGTATGCAGTATGTGCAATAGTAAG
>JAVCKT010098636.1:0-10573 GCA_032273925.1 Rhynchotus rufescens | reverse complement strand
TTATATTTATTTATTTTTTACCTTACTTGTCCCTATTTGCAGCAAGCCAAGTGTATACACACGGTCAGTTATTGAAGTTCATCTGAGTTACTCATTTAATTCATTTAGCTGCAATAATCATATGACATGTTTGAGACTTAGAAATTATGCTTATTTTAGTTCACCTTTCATTGAAGAGAAGAAGGCTGAATCCTCAAGCTTATAACATTTTATCATTTGCATCTTGATGACAGTGCTGTTCTTCAGCAGGTGATGGGCACAAACTCAACAATTAAACATTGATAACTGACATTTTCCATATCAATTGAAAATTTTTTCACCATTGGTAATTTTACCCTTGACTTACCCACGTAGCTGGGACTTGAATGAAGGTCTTCAAATCCTACCTACTATAAAAGACCTTGACGCACACTCCTATATCTAGGATAAATTTAGAGACAGCTGTATTCACACAAAATGCTTAAATAAAAGCTTTCCTCTCCATCCATAGGTGAAAATTACATTAAGCTGTCAAATAATGTATGAACACAAATATGCCCACGACTTGGACTTAGACTAACATACTTGTGATTCCTGTGCACATGCCTAGTGCACACGTGCAAACTCTTAATGCATTGTATAAAATCTATGATGTATTTTGTATATGAGAAAAGCTTTTCCCACCCAATTAAAAGATTAATATATATACATACAAAAGTCTTTATTAAAACAAGCAACTATAAAACTACAAGCTATAGAAAATATCTTTTAATAACATGTGAATCGTAGATTCAAATGGGCAATAATTGTAAAGTATCCTGGATTACACATAAAATTAGAAATCAGTCTACACAGTTTAACCCAATGATGAACTCTACATGCATCCTCATACATAATTCTCCAACTCTCTTAGTCTGTGAGTGCCAAAGGTTGGAAAATACAGGGCCAGGACTCTGCAGGTTTGGCATCCTGGATCTTGCCATGCGGATGTGGGTTATAGACAGTACTCCAGGCCAGTGAGTAAAACTAAATTCGAATAAATGCTGTGCTCACGCCTGGCCAATAGCCAGACTTTTACAAATGAATTATTTCACTAAGCCACCTATTCCCTTTGCCTGACCTCATAACTGACCCAAATCCCTACCTTCATTCCTAGAGGTTTGCCAGTTTTTAGATACTCCTCACTGAGCTTTAATAAGAACTGCCTTTTTCTCCTCTCAGTATTCAAATAGAAGTTACAGTGGCAACTGTTAACAAGTTCCAGCTTCCCTCCATGGATGTGCCCAGCAGTCAGGGATAACAAGCAGCATTTCACAGCTTGTTCTCATTACACTGGCTATTAAATCTATACAGAGTAACTAGGGAAGCCAATGCAAGGGTTTTTGCACAGATAAACTTCCCAGCATGCATAAATGCGTGACATTATCCTGATAACTGTGTGTCACCTGCAGTCGAGGAGTACAAAAACAAAAATAAGAAGGAAAAACACAGTTTAAAAATTTAGCTGAAATGTCCCCACAATTGACTGACTGAAGTAAGAGGTGACTACCCTGTGGTAACTGGGATGTCTTCTTTCATTCTGCAGGACGATAGTGTTGTGCATACTGCTGCTAGCACTATTTGCTGCATATGCATGGGCTTAACACAGATCCAGAGCACAGAGGCAAACTGAGTGTGATTCAAAGGAAAAAGGAAGTGCATGGCATGACCGTGCGGCTAAGAGACTCCACGCCTGGCTCACATCACAAGGACTTGACTGCACCATTTAACCGCATTATGCATGTTTTCCTACTGGGGGAGGTCAAACAGGTAAACAGGCCCTGAAACAGAGCAATGAAATCCTCCTGTTCACAGAAAATGTTATTTTTTTGCAAAACTTCATGAAAAGGTATCTCCTTGTGCAGGGCTGAACCAATCCAATTTCAAAACTCCCTTAAAAGATGATCTTTCTAAGGCGGATCAGAATGGTGTGGCTGCTACAAAGCACAGCTGACAAATCCTCTGCTGTTCCATTTGCAGCCCTTGTTAAAACCGCATTACGGAGAATTTCCATGATCCCCCATCACTGCACTATCCAGGCACTGTGTAGAAGGTCTAGTCTGTCCTAAATGGCCAGATTTTTTTTTTTTTTTTAAACTTGCAGACAATGACAAAGAGGATCTCTAATATAAGATATTCAGCTTATGAAGTGGCAAGTCAACACTAATTGAGATGTAGGGCAGAAACTGGCAAAAAGGAAGATAAAAGAGTGCATACATCTTCATGGATAGGAGAGGAGTGCTGTGCAAGAATGCGATGCAGAGAATGAGATGCTGCAGACAGAGAGGAAGGAACCACAAGAGACAGGCAGAAAATGGGAATGGGCCAAATTCAGTCTTGTGAAAGCCTTTCGATATTTAAATAGACTTCACAGGCCTGTCCCAAAACCACAGATTTAGGACAGAGTGCTTTGCTTTTCCTTTTAGCTATTATGTTTTATTAGCTCTGATAGTGAAAGAAATTCGGAAACCCAAATATTAGAATCCTCAGATGATTTTTAATCTTACTCTCCACAGGGAGGCTGAGTTCCTATTAAAGCAGTAATCCACAGTTTAGCTTAATTTCTAATTTTTCCCTTCAGTCTGAGACACCTCCCCTTGCTGAGGTGCATTTTTCACCTTGTGAATAGTTCTAACTGTTTCCATCTATGGCTGCTCTGTGCTCACAAACCATTTTCACATTACAGTATGAAGGAATTGCTCTATTTGATGCATAGTCATCTGCTGCTAGTGATGCAAGCACTCCTGGACAAGGGGACAAACAGATATTAATGTCTTTACATAACATACCGGTTGCTCTAAATTAGGAATATACTCTGTCCTTCTCCATGAAGTATAGTGTTCTTGGCTTCACATGGAAAAGAAGAAAGAGGGAAATGGAAATTATGACACAAATACAGGACAGATGCATCAAAAATCAAAAACAAGTGGCAAGTCAGATTTTATTCCCATTGTCCATAAAAGAAACCAGTGTACAAACATGCCAGAAGATGAGGTCCTGCAAAAGGACCATGTTTGAGTTTGTTTCAAAAAAATGAGAGGTTGTTCAAGAAGAAAAGCTCTTTTTTTTTCCCTAGAGGCCCTCAATACAGAAGAAAATAAATGTATAATGATACTGCATGTGTTTTTCTCCAAGAGCCATTTGCATAAAATAGGATCGTGAGCAAAAGCTTGCATTAAATGCAAGATTCAGTCTATGCTTCTGACTTTGAGAATCCTTCTTATTTTACCTTGATGAATGTTCATAAGTTATGCCAAATCTTATTTTCCTCCACCAGAGTTTTGCACCCAGGTGCACTTTCAACAAAGCCAGGGGGGTTGGTTTTACTGCTGTTGTACATACTACCTGCTGCACACACCATATCCTAGAAGACAAAATGCAACAACACAGTACAAAAGGGAAGGAAATATATTTCATATAAAGGAAGATGAAAAGAGGGTAGCTAATTAATTTTTTAATCCAATTCAAAAGGCCTAATTCCAAACAGATGCAGACCTTTAGATTAAAATCTGTTCAGTGAACCATTCCCCTTTTACATTCTCATATCTTAAACAGGAAGTACTTCACAATAATAATGTTTGGTCACCCATTAACACTTCAATCGGTCATTTTAGATTTGATCCTAATCCAAAATTTATAGGAAGTCTATGGAAAATTATCTTTTCCCTGTATTAAATCCAGTCGCAGCTCCTAGTTATCTCAGGAGTCCAACACAGGTGACCGGTTCAATCAGAACCCCTCAGATTAAAGAGGGATTTCAAGAAGATTTCTTAGACGAAAGAGTGAAAGGAAATAATTTAACTAAGGAGGGAAAAGAAGCTGATCTCTATTTAGATTTAGTTTAGATGGATGTGAACCCCAGTTGCTAAAGGAAGGCCACCTCTAGGCTCTACCTATAGCCCATATTTCCCTCAAGATGCTCAAGATCCTCTCAGGTGGCGAGGTTTTCTGTAGGCTAATGCACAGCATCCATTTCCCTTTAGGGAAAGGCGTCTTGCCATAACGTGATGAGTGTCTCCGGTACCAAAGGTATCTGTTTAAGCAGTTCATGCCCTTCCTGGGCTCTCCTTCCTCTCCTCACGCTGACCTTTCAGCAATGCAGCCTGTGGGAAGCACACTGCGAACCGGATCGCATGCCAGACTGGGTTATGGATAGTGTACACTCCCGCCTCGGTTATTTTTAACCGAGGTCAGCTCTCTACCCTGGCACAGCAGGAAGAACAACAGGAATGGCAAAGGGAGCTGCAGGCTGGTCTTGCAGGGAGAGAAGCACAGCAGCCGACACCCTGCATGTCTCTAGGTCCACGCAAGCTCAATGATAGGCAGAAGAAAGTGAAACTGAAGCATGAAGTGAGTCCACGGCCCTGCTACCCAAGGCAGTTTCTAAGCAACGTGCAGCTCTGAGATGGGTAACTCTCAGCAAGGTGCTACTGGAGTTCAGCTGCTGGTAGCTCTGGTGCTATTGGAGTTCAGCTACACACAGTGAGTGCTCCAGGGACCCTGCCGGTACCGGTTGGTGTCTCTTGCTGTCCAACTCCTGCTCAAAGCAGTGGCAGCTCTGAGCTCAGACCTGGTTGCTCAGGGTTTTATCCATCTGCAGCTTGAAATCCTCCCTAAAAGGAGACTGCAGCACCCCTCTGGTCAAGCTCTTCCACTGCCAGGCTGAACTCATGGTGAAACAGGTCTTGCTTAAAGCCACAAACCTAGCTTGTGTCAAATCCTTGTCCTCTCACCATGCACTGCAGGACCAGCCTGGCTGTCCCTTCTCGCTGACTTCCTTGTAGGTGCAGGCAAGCAGCTGCTAGGTCCTCCCAATGCCTCCTCTCCCGCAGACTGAACAAGCTCAGTTCCCTCAATCTCTCCTCACAGGACAAGTTCTTCACTTGTAGACTGTCTTGGCAGCCCTCTGCCAAAAACAGGCTAGTCTGTCCATGTCTTTCATGTACTGGGAGCCTAGAACTGAATGCAGTAATCTAGCCATGGTTTAAGAAGTGCCACTTTTAGAGGTAAAATCACTTCTCTTAACCTACTGGCTATGCTCCTGTCAATACCTACCAGGATGCTGTTAGCCCTTTGCTGCCAGAGCTCACTGCTGGATCAGCCTGCTGCCCAACAGGATTCCCAAATCCTTTTCCACAAAGTCGCTCCCCAGCCAGTCAGCCCCCAGCCTGTAAGTTTTCTAAGCTGCTCTTTGATTTTCTTAAGGCAGTCCTTATAAGCACAGCTCCTAAAGCAAACTGCTCAGAGCATCTTCAGATTTTTTGGTTGCAAACCTCTGCTTATGCAGGAAAGTACAGAGAAATGAAGAATTGGAGGGTTTGTCAGTCTTTCCCAATTAAGGCTGTTCTGGATTCAGCTACCTCTAGATTATGGCTTTATCCCTGAAATTTTTAAGTCCTTAAATACTGTCTTCCACTCTCTTCTTTTCACAGGTAACCATTTCCTATATTGCCCTGGGCCTGGGCCTGGGCTTAACCAGGCAAACTGAAAGGGAACAGGGTAAAATGCCTTCCATTAGCTGCATGTGTCTTAGAGACTAAGACAGCGCTAGCTGGGCTGCTGGGGAGACAGCCCTGCAGAGCGTGTCTGACTCCTGCTCCAGCAGGTCCACAGCCTCATCACCCCTTTCTCTGTCCTCATCTCTGAGCTCGATGTTAGGCAATGCTGCTTCTCTGAGGGACACAACATGAATATCCACCAAGAGCCAAGAGCCAGGATGAGGTGCTGAAAATGCTCAGCCTCATCTGGCCCAAGCCCACAAATCCTGTCACCAAAAGGAGGTGAAAACACATATTGATATGGCAGCAGTTCACAGCTCTCAAGAATTATGTATTTGGGACACATTCCTCTCTGGGGAGTATTCAAAAAATCTCTTTGAGAATGCATGAGCCACTTCACACTTTCCTGAGCATTCTGTGCTGCAGATAGTTGTGTAAAGCAACTTCCCATTTAGCAAGCCTGTATTTGGGATAGGGTGTCTCCAGCCTTCTGCCCTCGTTTTGGACCCAGGCAGGTCCCACTAAGTGTACACTTCAAAGATGGAAGAGGCAGGACACTGCTGCAGTGATTCCAGGAGCAGGCATGTATGTACGAGGAGGAAACTACAAATACAGGACTTCAGAGAGCTGTGGGGAGCCAGAGGGGCTGACAATAGGTCAGAAGGGTGGGGAGCTGGATTTTGAGTGACCTGGGTCAAAGCAACGCAGGGAAGAGCAGAACAGAAAAGAAGCTACTGCACAGAACTTCAGCTTTATTCCTCAAAATAACTTTTTTTTTGTAAGAAACCAAGAAGTATTTGTGAGAGTCCCTTTACTAAACTAAGCACTTCATGAAAATTGATACAACATCCCCACAAGCAAAAGAAATATGAATTTTCCACCTGACAAGGATAGAGTTGTTCATCAATAGCCCGATTTCCAACAATTTACCAAGTACAATTGGATTTAAAATAAAAGAAATACCAAAGTACATCTTCAATCTGAAAATCAGGTCTCCAGCTCTATGTGCAATCCAGGAGAAGAATCTGTCCCTATAGAATGTACTACACAAAAGCCGAGAAGCCAAGTGAGAAATTGCTTGAATTAGTCAGTTGGACAAGGAGCCAAGGAGATCACTTTATCATCAGCCACTATGTTCATGATCTGATTCCCAAAAATAAAGATGAATCTGCCTACTTGGGATTGCAAACCCATAATGTCTGGCAGGAGCTGGTCACCAAAGCTGCCTCAGCCTTCTTCACATATTTTTATGACCGGAGGTGAATGATATTTCTCCCCTCTAACACAATGACATGCTACCCCTCCACAGGAGCTCGTCAACATGAGGCTATTTTTATACTTCATTAGAAGAAGGAAATTAGAACAAATATTATCCTTACAGAAAATGCAATGTCAGACCACAATACTAAGACCACTGGAAAATGGTTTCTATAAAAGTGCTGGTAATTAAATTCCCATCTCAGTAAGACAATGGAAACAGGCTACCCCTACATGTAATGCTAATAGCAATGAGTCTTATTGACTGCCTTCCTATTCATTGCAGACCAAAAGGTACATGAGCTAGGGCAACTTTCTGAACAGAGGTCCCATGGGGTAAAATTCCTCTGGTTTGAGATGTAATTGCATGAGGCACAGACACATTATTTACAGAATCAAATATATATATATATATATATTTATATATATGATGAAAAATAACAGTTTTAAAGCAATAATGTTCTGTTTGTAACTCTATTCCTACAATCCTATCTACCATGAGGACTATCACTACTCCATTTTGCAGCACCAAAGGCTGTTAAAAATTAACCCTACAGAATAGACAATCTCACATTCCTACTAGTCAGTCCAGTTTTTGAAAACATAAAGTTGAAGCTGACAGATGCCTCAAGTCTTTCCTGGACAGCTACCACGTGTAATTACTGTTCTGTTTGGAAGACAGAAGCCCATACTAGGTCACTGGTTAAAATGTCAAGGCTTTTGTAATGTAGATCAATCTCATACCCAAAACATTAAAATCTCGCTTTAAAGTAGAGAAGATCTTAATTTAAAGCACGAGAAACACCATAGGTTACTAAAACAATTCATATTGCATGGCAAATGGCACATATTCTATGCACAAGCACAAATATTTACTGCAATGTACTGCAACCTGCTATTCCTTCTACATAATAGGCTTACCTGCCCATCTCACTGACCAACAAGGGTCAGCTACAGTATAGCTGAGCCTCTGCATTGCAATCTAGATTTGACGTTCACGGGAGTTTTGAATAGCCACGGTGCACAGGATAAGGTATCAGATGCTAGATCACCAAGCCATCTGCTGAGCAATGAGCACAGTGAGTTCCTAACAGCAAAGCATCAGAATGTAACACTGAACTAGCTCAGAAATGAAGGCTAGTCTTAATACAAATGCAGGTGAGATTCAACTCCTAGCAATTAATCTGTGCAAAGAAGGTGCATGCGGAGAGGTAATAATCCTGAGCATAATCCCACCCACACACTCATGCCTGCTGCTCCTTATGAATGGATAAACTACTCATGCCACTACAAACCTATGGCCTAAATTTTACTCCATCATGACTTCAGAACAGGTACAAATACAGAGAGCAGCACAGATGTTCACTGACAAAGTAGGGGTTTTCTCAAATCCTAGCTTTTTAGCCATGGTGCTATCCAGGTTTGCAGTCCACCCGACAAGCACATAGCCCACAGCCCAGAACATGCCCTGCAGTGCCTGCTGGAGAGGACACACAGGGACCATGCTGGAGACACACAGACCTGCTGGAGGGATCCTTAATGAAACAGCTGCTCTGGGCTTATGCTGCCACTTTTTCTGAAAGCTTTCACCACTCCAAAGACTCAACCCCCAAATTACCACCATGCAGCTTGCCCCAGCCACCTCGGACTAAATTCTACCTAGATAGTGTCTTGAGATGTGCTCACTTTTCACAATTATGTATCTGCTTTACGTGTAAGGAATGGAAGTGTTCATGAATAAAAATCATAAAATAGATCACAGTTACAAGAAAGGATATGATCAAATTCTCCCTTGCAGAGCTGCACGGGCCATGAAAATCAGTGCAGCTTTCCCAGTAAAGATGGGAAAAGAGAAAAAAAATCTCCTCATAGACTACACAGGGATGGAGACATCCCAGCCATAACTATGGAGCATTCTGGAATTGAGAGCCCTGGGCCTGAATTGGAAACCAGAGTGGCTGCTCTGTTGCTTGGAGTTGGACAAGCCACAAGATTTTCCTCTTCCTCTCCCCATGGCTGTGGCTGGCACAGTGGGAAGGGATGGCCTCACGGGACTCAATCTGGGCTGTGGAGCATGCAGTCCCATTGACTTCAAGGGACATAGACAGGAAGAGAATTTGTGCCCATCTTTGATTCCCGTTAATTATGCTGCCTAATCCCTCTAGTTTAATAATTTGAACTCAATTCCTCATGTTATCCATTGTAGGGGCATGCACATGCATATGTTCTCCCTACTTACAGACCAGTCCTCTTTTGCACATTATGATGTGATAAGCTATCTCTGCCTTTTTTTTTTTTTTTTTTTTTTTTTTAATTTAAATTACAATGCACAAATCCCTATTTATTACTTCCCTCTATTACTGCTGGCTCATTTCAGACAGCACTGCCCTCATGCCAGTGCAAGCTGAATGTCCCCAGCCCTGCACCTGTGATTAGGGGTGTCAGAAACCTGGAGCCTACTGCATAGTCTAAGCAGGGAGTGGGAAGGCAGATATCAAGTTTAAGTAGATCAATAGGGTTTTTTTTTTTTAAATGAAAATTAGCTCTCTTCCTCATTAAAAAAGAAAAAAAAATAAACGTCATCTGGTCACTGAACCAAGTCTATGGCAAAACACATTTACCTGCAGCTAAATTAAATCTTTATCTTTACAATAAATATTTTTAAAAGTCCCTCAATGCTAGTATTCTAAAGAATAGATTTATATATAATTTAACTTTTAAGTATTAAGTGACTTCCTTCAGTCTAGAACATGCCCATGATTTCTGACTCCACAGAATTTCTGCATATTATACACAGCAATACAATGTCGTAGGCAAAACAAGAAGACATCTTTAAATTTTTGGAAAACATCTGTTTTATCCTTTACCTTCCCTTTGCCAAATATGTAGCAGTTTACGTTGTGATGTAGTGTAGAAAAAATACTATAAAATATGGAGACGGGAAAAGCACTGCACCTGTGTGTACACACATGCCTTCCATCGGTCGTGCATACGTGCACTGCATCCATTGCAAGTGACTTCCCTTAATGATGAGCATAGGCTCAGTGCTGATATTCCAGGGCCATGTTTAGCCAAAAGGTTGGGTTTAGCCCTCACCTACTTTGCTCTTTTTGTGTTAGGAAAGCTCGTTTAAAAGCTAATCCCCAAACACCGCTAAGATCGATTTTTATCTTTTCCCCCTTTTTAACGTTTCAGCATGACGCAGAAGTTGCATTTCCAGCCACTGGGGTGACCTCAGGACTACGGCTGGGCTTCATCCCCGCCACGGGCGGCTGTTCCGCTGCCTGACCAGCACAACAAAACAGCTCTATAAATAACTCCCGGAGGAGCTGCCTCTCCTTCCATGCGTGCCCAAGGATCCCGTGCACAGCAGCCCGCATTCCCGGGCACATCCCACCCGTGCGCACGCCCGCGCGCCAGGCTCGCCGCGCTCCCACGGCCGCGCTGCTCCATCCCCTGCGCGCCGCGCAGCGCCCCGGGGGCTGCAGGGGAGCCCCGGGCCCACCCCGGAGCGGCCGCTCACCTCCTTGAGCTGCTCGAGCTCCTGCTTGAGGCCGTCATACTCCGCCTCGAGCTCGTCGTACTGCTGCTTGAGCGTGAGCTTCTCCTCCAGCACCACGAGCCCGTACTCGGCCGCCTGGATCTTCTCGTGCGTGGTCTCGGAGAGCTCGCGGGTCAGGCGCTCGATCTCGCTCTTGTAGTGCTCGGAGCCCGGCAGCACCTCCTCCGCAGCCATCGCCGAGCCGAGCCGAGCGGAGCCGAGCCGCGCCGGGCCGAGCCGAGCCGAGCCGCGCAGCACC
>JAVCKT010098635.1:0-10575 GCA_032273925.1 Rhynchotus rufescens | reverse complement strand
TTTTTTGTGTGATGTGGTTCACTTCCATGACATCATAAAAACATTTTCAGGAAAAGGATAAACTGACCTTTGAAAAAAACAAGTAAGCAAGCAGTACATAGTTATGTCACACTCTATAAAAAACTGTATTATTCTAGATTACATTCAAAATTCAAATTTCCTTTAATATTCTCATGCTTGAGAATAAATAAAAGTACAATAATAATACTTGCTACTTATATTGTGAAATCCTCAAAGATTTGCCCATAGGCTGAATGAAGTGAAATTCTCAAATTCAGCATATTACTGGGTATAAAAATAGACATTTTAAAAATATAATAAAGTTAAAGCGATATGCTTAAAATGTAAGCATTTACAAGGTGGGCCACCTCCTATAAGCTCAATAGCAAAAAATGTTAGAAAAGACAACTGAAATTTATTTGAATACCTACCAAAAGCTGTCCAGCAAAGCAGATAAAAAGGATGAAGGAGAGCAACAGGAATGCAGCTCCAAATGAAATTCCAAGAATTGATGTTCTACAAGAAATAAGAAATCAGTTTTGTGAAAACAAAATTTATGAGTGACACTTTCATAGCAAAACTTTCTTGTATGCAGTATTGCTAATGTTATGAAAAGTTGCCATTTGTAAGCTACAATTTGCGAACATCAAAACCATATTAAAAACAGATTCACTTCTTACTAGAATGACAGGGCTTTTACCTGCCATTTTTGATTTTCCAATCTAATGCATATAAAAACATAGCTATTAAGAAAGTCTCTTTAAATATACATACATACACACACACATATATATGTGTATATAAAAATATAATTTTAATGTCAGGAATGCTGTATTGGCTATATATCTCATTCTGCAAAACTGTTACCATGGCAGATATTAATTTCCATACAAGTTCTTTAAATGTCATAATGCATTAAAAACAGATTTTTTTTTTTTGCCTGTAGAAATTTTTTATTGAAAAAGTATCTTATTCTATCATCAATAGCAAAAAGGTAAAAATAACTGCTACCTTTCCAACATTAACTTGTTGTAATAGGATGTGCTGCCCTCAAAAGCTGGAAAATTAATAGCATTGGGACAGTGATATCCAGTTTACTGTATTACAGCTGGAACCTGGGATATCTGTGAGGCTGCAGTTTCTCCTTCAGAAAGGACTGGAATTTAGAGACTGCTCTCTCATGAAGAGGTAGGTATTCTACACCTCTGAGATCTCATTTTGTATGAAATTTGGCTGGCTGGGCAGGAGACTGATATATCAGGGAGCAGGAAACACAATAGGAAAGAAGACTAAACACCACAAAAAATATAAAACAGCACCAACAGCAAAACTGTAAATAGGAAAATAATGGTTGAGTAGACTATGGTCTTCATGAAATCATCCTCACTCAGCTCACCGTGAGCTGAGTCAAACTTAACTTTTCTTTGTGTACTACAAATAGGAAAATCTAGTCAAAATAGTATCTCTGTCAGTCATCTAGTCCCTCACTTGAGCATCTGCCTTCTGTTTTAACCAGAGAATTGTGACAGAACTCCACAATTTGAAAGTCTCTCTCAGCTGTGCTGAGTATCAGTAAATGCTTTACTTCAGCAAATGTGATCTGCTGGAGATTTGGGCATGCAGTTTTTGAAATAAGCTTTATGTTCCCTGTTTTTTTCCACAAAACCACAATAAATGTCACATTTTAAGTTCCTCCATGAACATATGAATCAGAATCAAAATATACTTTTAATAAAAGCATACGTCTGCTCCATTTGAATGCCACTTGAATTTAAATTTGTTTTAGAAATGATAATACTGAAGATTAGGAGAAGAATTTTGATCCATTTCCATAGATTATATACAAATACTGGAAAATATTATGATTCGTTTTAACAGAAGCTATTTTCAGGAAAAAATAAAAAAAACATTAACTTCATAAACCAATTTGATGCCATCCTGCTACCATTGAAAGCATTCTGGAGAGCAATTTATGAGCTTTCCTGCCAATCTTCCAGAGAATCATCATTCACGGATGAAAAATAAACAGCTGGCAATTCCCAGCATATATCTGTCTTGCTTAAAGATAATTAAAATTACTGTTGCTGTTCAATACCTGTTGTCCAAAAATCCCTTGTTGCTATTGATACTTTAAGGGGTATGTATATTTAAGGCATGTAAGTAGCATATAATTTGGACAGCATATTTTTGCAAGAAGAAGGGAAGAACAGAAACTGGAGAGCAAGAGAAAGGAAGGGAAAGCTCTGACTGAAGAGGGCATATTCAAAGAGGACACAATCATGTAGGCAAAGCAAGAGGCAGAGAAAAATGTGTGTGATCTGATACTGGCAGAGACCAGACCCATGTTGGCATCAGGGATGCTTACATACTAAATTGAACAACACTGAGATTTTGAGCATCTGGATAAAGAGAAAAGTATTGAGAATAAAAAAAAAAGGAAAAATGGAATCTTGAGAAAAAAAAAAAAAAAAAAAAAAGCTTTTTATTCCCCTGCCACCATCTCCACTTCTTTTGGGGGAGGGAATAGGACTTTGGTTTCAGTTATATTGTTGATGCTCCAATTTCATGCTCCTAGAAGGAGAAACGTGGGAGGAAGGAGTCAAAACAGGAAGCAAAACTCTGCAAATAATTGCCAGCATAAATAAGTCTTGCTTGAGGCAATGACCGCAGAGAAGTCATAACATGCATGTACATTTGTCACTGGCAGACTAAGCTGCTCACAACAGCTCAGTACTTAGGGGAAACTAATCTTGCCTTTACTGTGCAGAGGCACCTGCTGCCCTGTATCCATAAAATTCTTTCTGGGGAGTTAAGGAACCATATTGTCAATAGAGCACTTATCACTCCATAAATCAGCTACCTTTTTGTTTAACCAGCCTCTTCCCCTGCTCCAAGCCCCTCACAGGACAAGCCTTAACAATAGCCTGCAGAGGTACAGGGCTTGTAGCTGAGGAGATGATACAAGAAATTCCCAGGTTTGAAACACTTGGAAGTCTCACTACTTTACTCTCTTAGATATCCTTCTCATAGTACTCTACTTTCATCAGGAAAAATCAATTATCAGTAATTATTTTTTATGAAGTGGCATGACAGTGGAAAAAATGTATTTACACAATATAATTCTCATTAGTAATCTTTTTTACTGCAAAAATAATGATTTCCTGTGAAGATAAACATATTGAAAGATGGAAAACAGAAGATGTTCTATCTACACTCCTGTATCTTCTAGCTAAGTGAGCGACTTAGGGCACACTTTCCTTAAGAAGACATAGAATATTTCTTTTTCTTGCTAGGAAATCAATATTTACTGTTTTTAACAGTTTGATTGCAAATTCTCTTGAGGAAAACACAATATATATATAATGACAACACTGTGACAACACTGAATTTAGTCCTTTTTTTTTTTTTCTTTTAGCATTTAACAGGAGCTATACCTTTTTTTGGTCTGGTTAATGCTTTCACTATGTCCCCAGTGGTTCAGTGAGCAAGTTGACTAACTATATGACATCTATTCTTGAGAAAAATCATATTATATTATGTATATTGTATATGAGTATGTATGTGAGTACTACTGATATGACAAGAGGAAATAGCCTAAAGTTGTGCCAGAGGAGGTTCAAGTTGGACATTAGGAAAAATTTTTACATGGAAAAATTAGTGAAGCATTGGAACAGGCTGCCCAGGAAAGTGACAGAGTCATTGTCCCTAGTAGTGTTTAAGAAAAACGTTGATGAGGCACTTAGGGACATGGATTAACAAGTAGGCTGTCAAAGGGTTTATGGTTGGATGCAACGACCTTAAAGGTCTTTTCCAACCATAATGATTCTATGATTCTGTGATTATATATGTACATATAAAATGCATTTACATAGTCAGATGGAGCAGAAAAACAGCTGGGAAGAATGAATTTATTTCTCATATTTTACATGTCTACTTTCAGACAATGCTCCTACGTAGTAGCTCTCTGATGAAGACACTCCCCACTAGCCATAGTATGTCAATGCATCCTAAACATCTTCCATAGGTCAAATTACTTGGCACAGTTTAGGACAAAAGGATATCAGCAGCCTCAGAAAGCAAAGCCTTGGGAAAAAAGCCTCCAAAGGCCTTTTCCAATTAGATGTAACCACCAAGATTGTCTGGCATTTGAGTATCAGGCTACAGACCTACTCCTCAGAACATCTCTCGCCCCAAGCTGTTGTTTATTTGGTTACATTTATGTTTACTCCTTTGCATAAGAAGTTGGTTTATCATAAACATACCAAATCAGTTTATCTACTCCTAGAAAAAGAAAACATTAATAGACTATTTCAGCCTTGAAATGTATGTCTCCTGATCTGGGAAATATTTCTTGTATACTTGCAACCTGCTTGATGTTACTTACCAAATATCTCAAAATTTACTTTAAAGCAGCAGGTGGGGAGACTGCAGAGAAATCAATGCTAGCACATTGCCGCAAAAGCAGACTAATGGAATACTGAATCAATAAAACCACTGGCAGATGGAGTTTCTCTCTGTTCCCATTACATCATCATTTTAAAATACTGTAGCATTTTTAGACAAAAAAAAAGTCTACATAATCTTTTAAACTAAGGAAATTTGGTCTTTGCTACAAAAAAATATTTGTAGCACTGGAAAATATGAAAACATTCACTTTAAGTTATATTTGTGGTGACTACATGAAATCATGAAATCTTTCTTTTTCTTTTTGCAAGTGCAAAACTGAAATTAATTGCCAAGAAGAGTTGCTAACAGCCTTGTCTTTTCCTTTAACATTAGTATTTTTTCATAATTACAGACAGTGATCTAGCCATGTGCCTTCTTGATTTATAAATACACAATAAGAAAATAAATTAAAAATAAATTAAAAATAAAAGCTATAGAAGCTATAGAATCTTTAAAATATAGATTGAAAATAAGAAAAACATCAATGAATTTATACTGGTTTTTTTTTAGAATATGTATTGATTTCTAAATGACAATGAATTAATAAACTCCAACAAGCAACACCAAGCATAAATAGTATAGACTGAAGATAATGTTACTCTGCAAGGAAAGCATTTTTGTACAGTAGTTATTCTGAACTCTTTTTGGATTTGTAGACCCCAAACACTTCGCAAGTAGAGCTACAGACTCCTAGTTTTTTTTTTCTTCCATTTTTGCATCTCTTAATGTACAGATCTCCTGAACCTGAAAGCCATTAATGTAACTAATATCTGATCTTATACTCTTGCTTTTGCAATTTAGCATGCAATATAAAAGGACCAGACTTTTAATTTCAGTAATGAAAATGAAAAATCATTTCTATGATTTGTTCTCATGTTTGTAAGAGAAAATCATGTAATATTAGTCTTTGCAGGTTGGAAGACATTTTCCATAGTTGAATATAGTACCTTAGAGTTCATTAATTTCAAGTACCTGATAAATTTTATTGAACCACACATTTTATTTATGGGAGATAAAAGGATAGAGTAAAACAGACATCTTCTTACTTCTACGAAAATGAATCAGGTCTATGAATTAGACTAAAAAGTCATTTTCAATATGGAAACCTAATGGAAAATTATGTCATTTATAGAGTGGATAAAACTAGATTCATAAATCATAAGCCTGGAAAGGATTTGTCAGATCTAAGCTTGGTTTTGGCATATTACAAACAAATAAATTTCCCAGATTAATTCCTGTACTAATCAAAATATCCTGTGAGTTTATAAGATAGACATTCACTGTGCAAAATGACAAATAAAATCACAGTGAAAAATGAAAATTAAAAGCAGCTTTTTATTCTTATTTTGCAATGATAAATCCTAAAGTTAGACTCAACCACATACAAAGTAGTGCTGAAGTCATATAAACATGTGGATTTTGTCTCAGCACTGGCAACTGGCTAGCAAACCCTCTGTGAAGGAAATGCTTTAATATCTGAATTGAAGTCCATAACACTTTATATGTGTTATAAGACATCTGCAGCATGAAAAATCAAT
Organism: Rhynchotus rufescens; assembly: GCA_032273925.1. Taxonomy (NCBI): domain Eukaryota; kingdom Metazoa; phylum Chordata; class Aves; order Tinamiformes; family Tinamidae; genus Rhynchotus; species Rhynchotus rufescens. The sequence continues at coordinate 4,591 of JAVCKT010098635.1, read as the reverse complement.
TTTTAATGAACTAACAGTTCCTTCTAGCCTTGAATTCAAGTGGGAGTCAGTACTTCAACACCAGTTCAATCAAACAACTGAGGCTAAAAGACTGCTCCCAAAAGCATTGCATTGGAAAAGTCTAATACAATACAAATATAATAACCACAGAAAATATATAATCTTGCCTTTGGAAACAATTATTATGAAACCACTATCAACTTTCCAGTAGATAAATGCTCAATACAAATGTTCCATTTGAAATAAGCAAACAAAATTCTGTTCAGATTTCTCCCGTTAAAATTGATTCCAAATACCCACCATTTTTTGGCCTCCCTAGTATATGCACAGATGGAAAGAATAGCTAATTTATACAAACAAATAAAAATCAGTTTACAATTTTTTCCACAATCTCACATAAATAAATTCTGATAGCAATAACTATGCCAGCATATTAATTTTATTATTTTAAAATTAATTTTAAAAGATAAATTTTACTTTACTTATAGTAATGTTCTTCTGGTATGCAGTACAGAGCTAGTACAGTGATTCTGCAGTCCATATTCCCCCATTTTCACATCCGATTGTCCCCTTGTTTCGTGTAATCCTAGTCACATAAACTTACAGCAAGTATTACTTTGCCTATGCACATGAATTTCATTCCTGTCCGTCCACCACATAATTAAGTGCAAAGAGAAAAACTAAAGGCAATGTGGAATTGATACTAACAATTGGACACCAAGCCATTATAACATTTAAATTAGAAACAAGTATAACTTTGAAAGTGTGCTGGCATTCTCACTCTTATCTGTTCAATTCCATTTCCAGGAATCAACCTTGGTAATTCAACATTCTTACATTTTTAACTTATACATTATTACTTTTACATTAATAAACAATTATACAAAGATACGAAGAAATATTAGGACCATTAAAACCACTTACTTTGGCAACACCAGAATCTGCACAACAAAAATGCAGAAGAATATGAGACAGGCACAAGTCACATAATACTTAAAAGCAGGCAGAGTAGTGGCTCGATACTAGAAAAAGAAAGCACATGTCAAATATACACTTGCCAAAACAGACAAAGCATCACTTAACTGAAATCCCAGCTTAAAAGAGTGGGCCTGTATAGGTAATCTCCAGTAAAAGTGAGTTTCCTATTTTTCAGTAATTCTATGAACCCACACGAGTATGGTGCTGCTCAGACCTAGCACTGAATCCTCTTCAAGAACTTCGTTTTACTCCTCGAAGAACAGCTTACATAGCCAGGTGAAATGGTTATTGTATGTGCTACAGGATTATCCTAAATTTGCCATAAGAAGTTCAATTTTTATTTTAAAAGTGAAAGCAAATAAAATAGATTTTTCCATTTTCAAGAATGACTGACAGTCCTTGGCTGCCTCCAACTTTCTAAGAAATTAACTTTTCATATCTAATTTTCAGGTAAGAATAAAAAATAATTGTAATCTAGATAAGAAACTTCCAAGTACATGAAGCAACTACATGAGTACTATTTTTATGAGGATAGATAGCAATAACACCCATAATAATCAATTAAGGTTATATTATTACTTCAATTAAAATATTTAATGTCAGCTTTAAAAGGCCTTGTAAGTTCACTGACACTAGTATACAGTTTATATTCTTAGGAGAGTGTCAAATTGCCCAGCTTTGTCATTACAAAAATTCTACATATAAATCTTTAATTATCTGTCCAAGAAGACAAGAATTGAGTAATGAATTATTTATTCGAAGAATTGCTCTGGTTTTTGAGGTAAATATGACTGGATTGAAATCAGTCAAGTAGGAACTCAACTCAAAAAGAAATGGCATAAGCACTGACTTTTTTTCATAGGGTAAGAACTGATTATTAAAAGCAAATCCAGCAAATGATATTTTCAGAAAGGGCTTATTATGCAGAAATAATGCACTTATGGGAACTGCATGAGCCGTGCTTATCAACAGCAAGCTCACTGGTATGTCTCTGTGCTCAGTGGCCAAGCTTGGCTTTTGAAACTGGTGCACATAACACAACTGAATGAAGCTTAGCAGCTAGCAGTCTTTTTTTTTTTTTTTTTTCCACTTCTGATTTCTGTGAGAAATCAAAAGCAATTCTTGTCACATACCTACATGAACTCCAAGGTACAGGCATGACTGTGCTTGGTGACTATTTTTGCAGTAAGTTTTTGGCTTTTTTTTTTTTAACTGAATAAGTATATTATATCTCAAACATCTTGTTCAATGATTTTGGACCTCCACCTGCTGTCAAAATCTAAAAAAAAATCTGATCATCTTGTGAATTCCATTTCCATGTTCCACACTTCTCTAGAGAGCTCCAAATGAAGTCATGCAACTCAGTCCTTAAGTTAAATAATTATTTTACTTTATTACCTTGCTTTAGTTTCAGGTCCTGCAGGGCCTGAAAAGCTCCTGTTTAAACCAAAGTCAAGCTTCCCACTGAGTTCTTTTAAGTCAAGACTGGACTGGTGAGTCATTGAAAGGAAGTGAAGAAAGGCATTAAAAAGCCAGATCTGAAAAGAGCAATTAGTTCTTTGCCATGCAAGCATTCTATAGTCTAAAAGAGAACAGACTCCTACAGGACACATCCTCACAGCTCAGTAACTCAGTTTCATGGTTTTCTCTCAAGCCCTCATTCCGTGACTGTCCAAAGTGTGATGGTGACTGTGGGCTTATAATGGTTTTCTCCCAAATTCTTTTTTTTTTATTTTTATAGAGTTATTTGATTATTACTCTTCAAATTAAAATCTGAATGTACTCCTGGGGTCCATTTGCTCCAGGACCTGCATTCCCTAAACACTACAAATCCAGGACAAGTCTAGCTTCTTCTCTCTTATATCACATCTGCAGAGTTTCCACAAGTCTTGACACTTTAAGAGCATACAACATTTTCCTTTGGCCCTCACCTACAACAATATCATTCAGCTGAGCTGTGAGAGAACCTGAAGGCAATTTCAGATACTTTGAACTGCAAGACACTCATAGAAATTATTGATTATGTCTTGGAGAACCATGTGTGGCTTAGAGTATACTTATGCTATGTAGTAAAACCCAGCCAGAGTGCTTTAGAGAGCATTAGCTCTCCACATCAGATGGCCTAGCATCACTTCTATGAACAGTGTAGACCCAGATACTCTCTCCATCCCTGCGCAAAAGCCAAGAATAGTTCCTTTTCTCCAAAATGCTGTTCTCAGGTCTCAGGGATCAACAACACACATAATACTAGAAGCAGCGAACCAGCAAGATAGTATCAATCAGCCAATAAGAAAAGCAGAAAATAAGAGAAAATCCTCCACTACTGTGAGACTATGACAATTTCAAGAAATTCAGGTGAACTGTAGAGTACTTTAAAAATTGCCCTGGAAAGGGAAAAGGGTTCTCAGACCTCACATTTCTGTCATAAATGAGTTAAAATACTGTAATCTTTAAAAGAACTGCAGGACATGTGCTGAGGCTGAGACTCTGTTACAAATGCATGGGATACAAACTTCCCTTAGGATGAAGCAGAGCAGGAAAGAACCATGAATCTCATCTGAAAAATAACTTACCTCTTTTTCCAGAGCTTTATTGTAGAAAAGAAGTGATATTCTTTGAATGTCTTCAGATTTAAGCCACTGCCTAGGAAGGAATGGACAAAGTATTGTGTAAGATATTAGCTCTGACTCACAAAAACATAATTGTTTTCTTTACACAAAGGCAGTGCACTGTTGCTTCATTCTATCCATTTTTCTATCAAAAAGGGCCCAAAAAATTTTTCAACCCTAGGCATGCTTAATTCAAAAATATATTTCTCAGTTTGACGTGAAACAGCTCACATCTACATCTGACTGTAGAAAGGAGAGTCTGAGAAGCAAAAGATTTAACAGCGTTGTCCATGTAACATGGTAGCTCTGTGTGCAGAGCTGCTCCCAAAGGCCAAATTGGCGTGTAGCCATTTGATCACATGTGAGGTCATTAATGCCACCTACAGTAAAGGCTGCCCCATACTTCCTGTCATTAGCTCACATTTCCAGGAACTTTTAGCAATACTAGGAATATTGCTAAAATCATACCAGTTCCATTCCTGTAAGAAAGGTTGTAAAAATTTTAAATTACTGTAGTAACTCCATATTTTTGCTCTATAATTTTGATTTTTCAATCATCCTGGGTTATCAGATCTAGCCTTTCCTGCTTTTGTGAGAAAAGGCTATTTTTTGAGTAAGCTTGGGCTTTAAAAATCTCATTTTTACAAACACTCAACAGAGATTTCTGTCTTCAGTAAAGAAGTCTTCAGACTATCCCTGATTCAGCAAAAATGTTCAGATGAAGGGGGCAGATGAAGGGGTACAAAACACATACTTTTAGCATGGAGATATGGACAGAAAAAAAACTACAGTTAACTGCACAGTTCCCTGTTTAGCATAAAAATCACTGACTTATCTACAAGAATGTGGGAGTTTACCTACAGGAAGCTATATACCAAATTTCTACTTAAATTTTTCTTCAATTCAGAGTACAAGACAGACTAGCAACTAAATTCTGTCTGTGTTCCTGGGGCACATGGCTAGATAGGCTTGGTCTAAAGGCAACACCCAGCCTGGGGCTCAGC